>BLSH010504725.1:7116-23043 GCA_018402905.1 Glandirana rugosa
AACTTCACCCGGTAAAACTTAGGTTGAAAACAAAAAAGTTATCCTTCTCCCATTACACTGTGTAGTTTGAATAACCCTTAAAGTGTTCTTTTTGTTACCAACCAAAATTGTATTGAAATACATTCCTAGATGAACAGTTTCCTGGAAAGTGGATTGGTCGTCGTGGGCCAGTTGAATGGCCCCAAGGTCTCCCGATCTGACCCCCTTAGACTTTTATCTTTGGGGTCATCTAAAGGCAATTGTCTATGCTGTGAAGATACAAGATGTGCAGCACCTGAAACTATGGATACTGGAAGCCTGTGCTAGCATTTCTCCTGCGGTGTTGCTATCAGTGTGTGAAGAGTGGGAGAAGAGGGTTGCACTGACAATCCAACACAATGGGCAGCACATTGAACACATTTTATAAGTGGTCATAAACTTGTAAATAACTCATGAAAGAATAAAGTTATGTTAAAACCAACCATTGTTTTTCTTGTGAAATTCCCAATAAGTTTGATGTGTCACATTACCCTCTTCCTATTGAAAAAACAAAAGTTGGATTCAAAATGGCCCACTTCAAAATGGCCGCCATGGTCACCACCCATCTTGAAAAGTTTCCCCCCTCACATATACTAATGTGCCACAAACAGGAAGTTAATAGCACCAACTATTCCCATTTTATTAAGGTGTATCCATATAAATGGCCCACCCTGTATATTGTGGGAGACTAGCTCGTGTGGTTCACTTTTTCTGGGAAGAAGGCAGCTTGTAGGCAAACTTTCTTAAAATCTGGCTGGTTGCCAGTTTTATTTGGTAAAGGTTGCAGGTCATTTAACAAACAAAAATAGCAAAAACAAAACCTTGCCGTCTGACGGTAAACTAAAATAGAGCAAGTGTAAAACAGAACTCCGGATGGCCGCACTCCGATCAAACTCTATTATAAAGCCATTAAAAGTCCATGTGGTACAGAGAAAAAGGACTAACGCATTTCATGCCTCACAATAGGCGCTTACTCATAGTCTGACATGTCTGATACATATGCAACAATATATACAAAAAGGTAGTCACAATTGGATAATTATTAAATCACATGATTTAAAACAGGTGGCCAGTAAATATTCAAAACGGGACTAGGGTTAAGGAAGGGATACATAATACAGAGCAGGATACCTCTTTATACAATGTTGGGTTTGTCCCTGACACCTTCAAACAAAAACATGCAAACCTTTTGCTTTTCCAGTGCTTAGAGCAACCAACAGCTCAAGGTTTAGCTCCCTCAGTGTAGGCATACTGAGTTCCAGGGTGAGCTCTTCCTGGTTGTTAAATGCAGCTGGAGAGGGATTTGGGTGGACCAGAAACTCTGGGCCGGACCCAGCTCTGCTATGGTGGCCGGTAAAACCCGGGTCGGACTCTCACCAGTCCACTCCAAGTGAACACATGCGAGGCAACAAATATCGCCCGTCCACTATCGCACCTCACATAACATCACATATCCCCCCCCTGCAGCTGAGCAACTGTCATACCCATACAGTGCACCCGGGAAAGGGCATCTGCATTATTCTGCAGCTTTGACACACTATGTTCCACTGTAAACTTGTATGGCTGTAGGGCCAAAAACCACCTTATCACCAGACTATTTTTTTCCCTGTTATAAATCCAATTCAGGGGGGCGTGGTCAGTGACCAGTCGAGACGGCCTGCCCAGTAAATAGTACTTTAGGTTCTCCAAGACTCATTTAATCGCGAGACACTCCTTTTCGACTATGGTATAATTTTTCTTGTGCCAGTTCAGCTTCCGGCTTAGGTATACAACCGGGTGCTCCTCCCCATCTCTGATCTGGGACAGCACCGCCCCTAGACCCATATCAGAGGCATCGGTCTGCACCACAAATTCTTTGGTGAAGCCAGGGGTCACAAGCACTGGTTGTACACACTGAGCTTGCTTTAACTTCTGAAATGCCTTCTCGGCTACCGGGTTCCACTCCACTCCACCATAACCAAACCTCTGCCCCTTGTCAGGTCTATCAGGGGAACAGCAATGGTGGCAAAGTCTGATATGAAGCGCCTATAGTACCCCATGATCCCCAGGAACGCATGCACCTGCTTATAAGTTATGGGTTGGGGCCACTTTTGGATTGCCTCTAGTTTGTTGGTCTGCGGTTTAACAAGTCCCCACTCAATAATGTATCCAAGGTATTTGGCCTCCTTGAGACCGATGGCACACTTTTTGGGGTTGGCTGTGAGCCCCACATTCCAGAGGAAATCCACAACCGCTTGCACTCGGGGCAAATGGGATTCCAAATCAGGACTGTGGATGACCACATCATCCAAGTAGGCAGCTGTGTAGGGGCGATGCTGCCTCAACGTCTTGTCCATCCTCCTCTGGAATGATGCAGGAGCCCCATGCAGACCAAACGGCATTTGGTGGTACTGAAAGGAGCTCTCGGGAGTAGAGAAGGCATTTTCTCCTTGGATGACTCTGTTAGGGGTATCTGCCAGTAGCCCTTAGTCAGGTCCAGGGTTGTTATGTACTGGGCACCTCCCAAACAATCTACAAGTTTGTCGACCCAAGGCATAAGGTACGCGTCAAACTTGGACAAGCTATGCAGTCATCTAAAGTCGTTACAGAACCAGATAGTGCCATCGGGCTTTGGGACCAGCACTATGAGGCTTGACCAGTCACTGGGGGACTCCTCTATCACATCTAACTCTAACATGTTCTGTAGCTCCTTTGCTACTGCCCTGCACCTAGCCTCAGGTATTCTATAAGGTTTCACATTTACACAAACACCTGGCTCTGTGATTATGTCATGTTGAATCACTGTGGTCAGTCTGGGCAAAGGGGAGAAAAAGTCTCTATTTTTGTTCACAAACTCTTTAACGTCCTGTTGTTGAGCTACTGACAAGGATTCCGTCAGTGGGATGTCTGGTGCCATTGGTACCCTATCTTTTTGAGGAGGGGGTACGACCAACAAGGCCTCTCTGTCCTTCCATGGCTTTAAGAGGTTAACATGATAAGAGGTTAACATGATAGATTTGTGTGGGCTTTCTTTTCCCCAGTTGGTAAACTTTGTAGCTTACTTCCCCTACTTTTTCCTTAATCTCAAAGGGTCCCTGCCACTTTGCAAGAAATTTACTTTCAACAATGGAGACCAGCACCAGTACTCTATCACCGGGGTTGAAAGTTCGGGCCTTAGCACCCCAATTATAAATCTTTCTCTGAGCCTCCTGGGCTTGCTCCATATGCTCCTGTACCAAGGGCAGGACAGGGCATGATGCGATCCTGCATCAAGGCAATATGCTCGATGATGCTCCTATGAGGGATGACCTCTCCTTCCCACATTTCTTTGGCAACAGCTAACAATCCCTGGGGATGTCTACCATACAAGAGTTCAAATGGAGAGTAACCCGTAGACGCCTGCGGACCTCTCGTATGGCAAACATGGGACACGGCAGCAACATATCCCAATCTCTCCCATCTTTTTCCATTACCTTTTTCAACAAGCTTTTGAGCATTTTATTAAACCTCTCCACAAATCCATCCATTTGGGGGTGGTAGATTGAGTACGGAGTTGGGAGATTTTATACAACTTGCACAATTCCTTGGTTACAGGGGACATAAACAGGGTGCCCTGATCTGTTAAGACCTCTTTAGGAATCCCCACCCGACTAAATACCTGGACCAGTTCCTTGGCAATAGTCTTAGCGGAGGTGTTCTGCAAGGGTATGGCTTCAGGATAGTGGGTCACATAATCTAGTATTACCAGGATGTTCTGGTGTCCCTGGGTGGACTTTACTACAGGTCCCACAAGATACATGCCAATTCTTTCAAATGGAACAAGTGGACTATGAAAATGGGGCAAGGACGCAGAGAGTTGACACTCAGGGCAGGATTCACAATACTCTCTGACATCTGCATACAACCCGGGCCAGAAGAACCTCTGGGATATTCTCTCCCTGGTCTTCTCTACACCCAGATGCCCCCCCATTATATGCCCATGGGCTAAGTCTAACACCATCCTGTGGTTGGGTTTGGGAACCACTAGTTGCTCTACCTTGCTCTATCTCCTCCTCCACCACCTAATACAACAACAGGGTCTTCAGAACCATAAAGGGAAAAACCGCCACCCAATTAGGTTCCACAGGATCCCCATCTATCACGTTTCTCTGGCTCTAGTGAGGGTGACATCATGTAGTTGTTCTGTACAGAAGTCCTCTCTCTGGACCTCTAAATGAGGTACCGCATTCTGTTCACTCTCACAGTCAGGGTCAAAGACATTTTCTGGGACATTAGCCACCAGCTGGGAGCTATCTTCCGGCTCCCCAGCTATTACAAGAAAAGGAAGAGGGTCTCCTTCTTCCTTGGTCCTACCACCAGTATCCCCTTCCATTTGGCAAAAAGGGTCTGGTGAGAGCTCCTGTACTTCCTCAGCAGGGGGAGCTCTATCCTCCAGACTCTTTGTGCCTCCCCATAACCTCCAAAAATGGGGAAAATCCATCCCCACTAGGGCTTCATGAAGCAGTGAAAGTACCACCCCCACTGAATGTGTCACACTGCATCAAGGGGTGTCAATCTCAACCACTGCCATCTGGTAATCACGAGTGTCCCCATGGATGCAAATGACCTCGACAGGGCTAGGGTGTAACCTTGAAGGATTTACACAATTGCTTTTGACCAACGTTACCGCACTACCAGAGTCAAGCAGTGCAATGACTGGTTTCCATGAATAGAAATCACACGCATTTGCTTCTCCATGCGACCTGAGCATGATGCTGTATATGCGACTTGTGCAAAAAGAGAAAGGCGTCTATTCACATAAGTATAATCGCATTGCATGGGTTCATCATTCAAGGGACAATTGGCAGCAATATGGCCCAATGCATGGCATCAGTAGCACTGTATATGCTCTATACCCAGTCCTCTCAAGGGTCCTCGAGACTTTCATGGCTTCTTTGGCCAGTCTCCAGGTCTAGAGCCCATAGTCTCGTTAGTCATTGCAGCAGTCTTAATAATCTTTCCGATGCCCTTGAGCGTTGGGACAGTCTTACCGGATCCGCTGTGCGATTTTTCACCCCTAGATACATTGTAGTGGGGCGCAGATGGGTACCACAAGTCCTCAGCCTCACTGTATCTCTCCACGAGGTCCACCAGTTGGGTCACCATTTTGGAGTCTCCATGGCTGACCCACTTTCTCAAAGTCTCAGGGAGCGCATGCAGATACTGGTCCATGACCACACACTCCACGAGGACCTGGCAGTCTCCGGCTGTAACCACTTTTTGGTGAGATGTATTAAGTCAAACATTTGGGAGTGGGGTGGCTGGTCCATGTGGTAGGTCCACTGATGTACTCGTTGAGCCCGGACTGTCATGGTGACACCCAGGCGTGCAAGTATCTCTGATTTTAGGGACTCAAAGCCCTGGGCCTTATCGTGTTCCAAATCAAAATAGGCCTTTTGGGGCTCATTTGTCAGAAAAGGCGCTAGCAGTCCTGACCATTGTTCTTTTGGCCATCCTTCGCGAAGAGCGACTAATTCAAAAGTCGTGAGGTACACCTCCATGTAATCCGCAGGTGTCATCTTCTGTAGGTGGTAAGAGGGGTGTACCAACTTTGGTTCCACTGCCAAGGGGGGTGTGGGCCCCTTCTTTAAGTCCAGCAGGGCCTCTGCAAGCTGTTGGTTCATCTCTTGTTGAGCCACTTGTGCTGCGATAGCCTGGCAGTTCTCCTCCCACTGAGCTGCAGTAGCCTCTGCGACCCAGAGGTTGGTTTCCTGCAGAGCTGCCTGTTGTGCTGCAGAGGCCTCTGCGACTTGGCGGTTGGCTTCTCACTGAGCGGTATTGGCTTGCAGCAGGGCCTTCAATATTTCCTCCATCTTGGAAAGTTGCTCACTGAACTCCACTACGTGTGGGAGATTAGCTTGTGTGGATCACCTTTCCTGGGAAGAAGGCAGCTTGTAGGCCAACTTTCTTAAAATCTGGCTGGTTGTCAGTTTTATTTGGTAAAAGTTGAAGGTCATTTAGCAAACAAAAATAGCAAAAACAAAACCTTGCTGTCCGGAGCAAAACTAATACAGAGCAGGATACCTCTCTAAACGATGTTGGGCTTGTCCCTGACACCTTCAAAGAAACAAATGCAAACCCTTTGCTTTTCCAGTCCTTAGAGCAACCAACAACTCAAGGTTTAGCTCCCTCAGTGTAGGCATACTGAGTTCCAGGGTGAGCTCTCCTGAGATCTCTTCTTGGCTGTTAAATGCAGCTGGAGAGGGATTTGGGTGGACCAGAAACTCCGGGCAGGGAACCAGCTCTGCTATAGTGGCCGGTAAAAGCCGGGTTGGACACTCACCAGTCCACTCCAAGTGAACGAATGCGAGGTGACAAATATCACAAGTCCACTATCGCACCTTGCATAACGTCACAGTATATATATATATATATATATATATATATATTACATATATATATATACTGTATATATATATATTAGTACACCGCCTGCAGTGTATTATATACTGTACACCACTGAATGCACTGTATATATCATCTACACTGAATGCATTGTGTGTATATATATATATATTTATATATATTGTGACATTATGCAAGGCGAAGCCATAGATGGATGCTATGTGTCACCTCGTATGCGTTCATTTGGAATGGACTAAAGCAGAATCCAGCCAAGGTTTTACCAGCCACCGTGGCAGGGTTGGTTCCGGACTGGATTTTGTGGTCCACTGAAGTCAGCTGTGGTTTAAATAAACCAGGAAGAGAGCAAAGGCTCGCTCTGCCCTGGGACTCTGAGAGTGATCAGCCAGAGAGATCTGATCCACGGAGTTGTTGCTTATGGACTGAAAGAAAAATGTTTGCATTTGTTTCTGTTTTATGGGTGTCTGGGAGAAGCCCTACGCCCCTCAGTTAGGAACTGGACTGTTCCTAACTGTGGGGTGTAGGGCTGGAGAGGCAAGGATTTATTTTACTGTTTTGCACTTGCAACACTTTTTAAATAGACCTGGCTGCAAGCCAGACATTCAAAAACCTGCTGTTTGAACTGTCTTTATCCTAGGAAAGGTGATTCCCACAAAGCTAATCCTCACTATATATATATATATATATATACTAGACTGTGTGTATATATATATATATATATATAGTAATACACCGCCTGCAAAGACTGTATATATAGTTTACAATGAATGCACTGTATATATAATCTACACTGAATGCAGAGTATATATAGTCTAGACTGAACGCAGAGTATATACATATATGTATATGTATCACAAAAGTGAGTACACTCTTCACATTTTTGTAAATATTTTTTTTATCTTTTCATGTGACAACACTGAAGAAATGACACTTTGCTACAATGTAAATTAGTGAGTGTACAGCTTGTATAACAGTGTAAATTTGCTGTCCCCTCAAAATAACTTAATACACAGACATTAATGTCTAAACCACTGGCAACAAAAGTGAGTACACCCCTAAGTGAAAATGTCCAAATTGAGCCCAAAGTGTCAATATTTTGTGTGGCCACCATTATTTTCCAGCACTGCCTTAACACTCTTGGGCATGGAGTTCACCAGAGCTTCACAGGTTGCCACTGAAGTCTTCTTCCACTCCTCGATGATGACATCACAGAGTTGGTGGATGTTAGAGACCTTGCGCTCCTCCACCTTCCGTTTGAGGATGCCCCACAGATGCTCAGTAGGGTTTAGGTCTGGAGACATGGAGACATGCTTGGCCAGTCCATCACCTTTACCCTCAGCTTCTTTAGCAAGGCAGTGGTCATCTTGGAGGTGTGTTTGGGGTCATTATTATGTTGGAATACTGCCCTGCGGCCCAGTCTCTAAAGGGAAGGTATCATGCTCTGCTTCAGTATGTCACAGTACATGTTAGCGTTTATGCTTCCCTCAATGAACTGTAGCTCCCCAGTGTCAGCAGCACTCATGCAGCCCAGACCATGACACTCCGACCACCATGCTTGACTGTAGGCAAGACACACTTGTCTTTGTACTGCTTAACTGGTTGCCGCCACACACGCTTGACACCATCTGAACCAAATAAGTTTATCTTGGTCTCATCAGACCACAGGACATGGTTCCAGTAATCCATGCCGTTGGTTTGCTTGCTTCAGCAAACTGTTTGCAGGCTTTCTTGTGCATCATCTTTAGAAGAGGCTTCCTTCTGGGACAACAGCCATGCCAACTAATTTGGTGCAGTGTGCGACGTATGGTCTGAGCACTGACAGGCTGACCCCCCACCCCTTCATCCTCTGCAGCAATACTGGCAGCACTACTACGTCTATTTTCCAAAGACAACCTCTGGATATTATGCTGAGCAAGTGCATTCAAATTCTTTGGTTGACCATAGCGAGGTCTGTTCTGAGTGGAACCTTTCCTGTTAAACTGCTGTATGGTCTTGGCCACCGTGCTGCAGCTCAGTTTTAGGGTATGGGAAATCTTTTTATATCTTAGGCCATCTTTATGTAGAGCAGCAATTCTTCTTTTCTGATCCTCAGAGAGTTCTTTGCCATGAGGGGCCATGTTGAACTTCCAGTGACCAGTTTGAGAGAGTAAGAGTAATAACACCACATTTAACACACCTGCTCCCCATTCACACCTGAGAGGGAGGGAGGGAAAATGGGTAACTGGGCCCAATTTGAACGTTTTCACTTAGGGTTGTACTCACTTTTGTTGCCAGAGGTCAGAGGTTTAGACATTAATGGCTGTGTGTTGAGTTATTTTGAGGGGACAGAAAATTTACAGTGTCATACAAGCTGTACACTCACTACTTTACGCTGTAGCAAAGTGTCATTTCTTCAGTGTTGTCATATGAAAAGATATAATAAAATATTTACAAGAATGTGAGGGGAGTACTCACTTTTGTGAGACACTGTATATACTACACTGTATATATATTAATACACTGCCTGCACACCATTAACTAACCTACCTAATCTAGCTCAAATTCTATCAATCTCCAGTTCACTATCACACTACATACGGCCACTGTGTAAGCAGCCTTATATAGTGTGGGGCGTGGACTCAGCCCCCTGAGCCATGATTGGCCAAAGGCACCCTGCCTTTGGCCAATCATGGCTCTCACAGCAGATCGCACTGTGATTGGCCAAAGCATGCAGGCCGGGTTCATGCTTTGGCCAATCATCAGCCGCCAGTGCACTGTGATTTAGCAGTGCATTATGGGGCATTCCACCACAAACCTCCCATAATGTTCGTTGTTCTCTGAGCAAACGAACAGCGGATGTTCGAGTCGAACATAAGTTCAACTCGAACATCCGGCCCATCCCTAATTGTAATGAGTAGGTGGGAAGAACTTGGCAAGCAAATACTGTAAGAAGGAAGTATTGTATGTGTATGCTCCATTGCCCTCCAACAGTGTAGTGTTTAGAGCCTAAGCAGTCAATTTCCAGGCCAGAGTGATATCACATGAGAGGCAGAGGGTATACATTGTATTATGCAAATTTTGATTACCAAAAAGCCAATATTAGCCTAGGATCTATCCAGAAAAGTTGACATCTGTATAAGATGTTTGCATGGTCTAAAGTGCATGTTGGAGGTACAATTAAGACTTCTATTTGTAAATTATTGTAATAGAGAGGACCTACTATGCCCTGGAAGGGAGAGGGGTGGTCTGCAATTTGTTTCAGGTGACAGGTGTGCGTCAGTGTTCAAAAATTATAAATTGTGAAGCATTGTCACAGGAGGTATATTGCCCACTGTATGCTGTAATTTTTAAAAAAAATATTTTTGTATTTTACTGTCTTAAAAAGGATCATTTTATAAAATTTCATCAATTGCTATATTTTCAGCCAAACTATTTATTTTCATTTTCATGCACCTATGACTAACAGTGTGGTCAGTTCTCACTTTATGTGTTCTGGGTTTTTCGTGCTTGTAGATTTTATACACAACCAGATAATCAACGCTATTTAATGCATACGTTGCTATGGTGAATTTCCAATCACAGTTAAGAGAAAGGTAAACATATAATTTAGCAGTACGTATAAATCACTGCAGGAGTCAATTCTCTGCTCCTGACGATTATTTGCAAGCGCTTTAAAATAATTACCCAAGTTTGTTTCATCCAGTTTAATTTCGCCTTTGAGTTGCAGCACACTATAAATATAGGTGGGTAGATATATTGATTCTTCTTTAAAGGAAAAAGGATAACATAGCTTCATATTATTAACTTGGCAAATATTGCATAACTACATAATTTTATTATTTTCCTCCTTTACATGCATTTAATAGAAAACAGAAATGGTTTTGAGTAAATTTAATTATCTTTTTTTAATTTATATGTTGTTAAACTGTTTCATATATATTATTATTTACTACATGGTATACTTGGTATACAGGGTAACAAGTTGGTATGGAACCAACTTAGCAGGCAAACAGGTAGGTGGAAGAGTAAATGTTACACTTTATTCACATGTGTGTAAACAGCTTGAGCTATTGAGCTCTGTAAGCAAAAGGTCATTTTTCAAAATAAGAAACCACCTGCTGGATAAAAAAGATAGCAACACTGCATTTACTTTAAGAATCACATTCAAGTATCAGGTGTCTTCTGTTGGCATTAAATTGAATAACTGGACTCTGTGTGTGACATTTAAAATAATGCAATTTTTAGAGAAGATGATTACAGTACTCACCCTATATAAATACACAGACACAGGGTCTTATATGGGATCCATCTTGTTTTAGGAACATATGAAAGAGGATACTGTTTTGTGCAGATTCCAGCAGTTCTGTCACTTAAATGTCAGCCACTGCTGTCATGATCATAGATCAGTGCCAGGGCAAAACTGAAGTTCTCAACAGCAAAACTAAACATACATTTTTTTTATATAATACATTTTTATTGATTTTCAAGACAAAAAATTCACATACAGGGTTACACATAGCCGTATAAAGCAAAGGCGGCAAAACAAGGATACATATACAAATGAAAACTAAACATACATAAATAGACTTGCAATTAATTATGAATAAGCACTCATTGTTATGTTGTCATTTATGCTTATGTACTGTATGCATATGACACATGTGGCAGTTACCACAAGTATAAAGCTGCAAGGCAACCTATGGCTTTTAAACTACTGGTCTGCAACACATGAGCCAAATATTTAACTAGTATGGCTGGCATAACAAGCATAGCATGACTCATGCTTAGACCTTAAGGCCTGAATCTTATTTATAAATGTCCCTCAGCCTGTGTTTAAAAAAGAAGCAGACCGGGCTGCAATACTCACTTTCAACCCAAAGCTTTCCCCTGCAGTACACTCTTTTTGCCACATAAAGTACTCGTCCTTCTGGATTAAATGATGCGTAGCATCAGTAAACCTTTAAAACTGAGGTCATACTGTAAGTGCAGGTCATCATGGGCTTATCCCTCAAGGGGAGTCACCACAGCTCCCTGTATTCACTGTGTAATGGTGAAGAGGACGGCTTGAATACTTTCATGCTGTCATCACTATCTGCATCATTTGGGACTGCCCATTCTATTATTATACTAACATTCCAACTAGGGGCACAATTCTTTGTTTAGGGCATTTAAATACATTGTTAATCATATAATCTGCTATAACTGGCTCTACCAAACTACTATTTAAATATTGCAGATAGGGGTCACTTTAATATGGCTGGAGAAGACATCCTACTTTTGCTTTGTAATACAATTACACATTTTTGTTGCAACTGCAGCAGTTTTGTTGGTTATTATCCAGTCTTTGGGCTAAATTAGATTAGCATGTATGTATGTGGAATCTAGTGATGCATCCAGATGTGTTTGAAGATAGATACATTTCTGCATATGTAGTGTAGTTAATTTTTTCCTTAAATACTTTTGTTCTTGGTGTTTAATTAAAAATACTTTTACAATAAAGTTGATCAGCCATGAGCTTGGTAGATAGGAACAACCATGACCTAGGTAGGCAAGAAAAAGGAAAAAAATGCCACTGCTTCTGTATATCTGCGGTTGAGAAGTTATTTTTAGAAAATGGGTGCCACCTAATACATGCTGTACATAAATCCAGTAATCAGTTGGTTCAAGTCAAAGCACATCAACAAAGCAACTTTACAATTCTTATTTGAACGCATTTCATTTTAATGGCTAGGAGTATTATTATTATTATTATACAGTATTTATATAGCGCCGACAGTTTGCGCAGCGCTTTACAATATTAGGGCAGACAGTACAATACAATACAATTCAATACAGGAGGAATCAGAGGGCCCTGCTCGGTAGAGCTTACAATCTAGGAGGGAGGGTTAAATGATACGAGAGGGAAATAACTGTGGGGGGATGGCTTGATTGAGAATAAAATAGTGCAGTTGTTAGGTGGCGGCAGGATAGGCTTCCCTGAAGAGAAAAGTTTTCAGGGATCGCCTAAAGGTGGAAAGATTTGGGGATAGTCTGACAAATTGGGGTAGGGAGTTCCAGAGGATGGGAGCAGCTCGGGAGAAGTCTTGGAGACGAGTATGAGAGGAAGTGATGAGGGAGCTGGAGAGCAGGAGGTCTTGGGAGGAGCGAAGAGGACGGTTAGGTTGGTATTTTGAGACTAGGTTGGTGATGTAGCTGGGAGCAGAGTTGTGGATGGCTTTGTAGCTCATGGTTAGTATTTTGAACTTAATTCGTTGGGCAAGTGGCAGCCAATGGAGGGATTGGCAGAGAGGGGTGGCAGACGCTGAATGGTTTGTAAGGTGGATAAGTCTGGCAGCGGCATTCATGATGGACTGGAGGGGGGATAGTCTATTTAAAGGTAGTCCAGTGAGGAGGGAGTTGCAGTAGTCGAGGCAAGAGATGACCAGGGAGTGAATCCGGAGCTTTGTGGTTTCATTGGTTAGGAAGGGACGTATTTTAGAGATGTTTCACTGGGTAGTCATGTGGAAAACAGGTGTAAGGCCTAACAAATAGATTCAGCTTCTCTATGGTGCCCCAATAGCTAGAATTCATATCAGTAAATATATATTACCTACATTGTCCTTCTGGAGAAGAACCCCACATAGTCGCCACCCCCTTCCCCTATATTATTTGCCATAGCAATAGTACTATTTGCCTGGTAGAAGGATTAAGAAAGGGTCACTGGAGAAAAATATCTCCTGATACAATAACAATGTGCTTATTTATTGAAATGACTCACATATTGCAAATAATGGAACAATTCAGGCCACAGACTGTAAACTTGAAGAAGTTCATTGTATCTCCTGTATGCTTTCAATAAACTTATTCTTACATAAACAATACCAAATTTAAATACGTAGATAGATTACATAACTGGAAGTATTGGCAAGCAATCACTAGTCTAAATTTTTGAAATACAGATGCCAAAATGAATTAGAAAAAATATTTAAAATAATATATCTTCAAATACATATGTATTTCATGCCTCTCTAATCTCCCTCGTGAATATGTGTTTCATAAAGAGTCTAGTATATCTGCATTGTTTGGACTTTATTCCACAGATTTATGATGAAAGCCACCTAAGCCAAAGCCGGACCTGTCTGCCCAAATATCTGTATGTACTTGTGTCAAAATAGTATCCTGTCCTCTTTGTATTGATTTCATTTGTGTGAAATACTTGGTCATCCTGAAAGCCCCCATGCTTTCTTATTTTAAATGGCCCACGATAGACAAGGAAAGAAATCTAAACTAGCTTGATCATTTTTTCGGCTGTGCTGGGTGCATGTTCTTCCTGTTCTCCAATGGGCAAACTTCTGCTGACACACCCCTCTGCACAGCTAATCATTAGAAGAATCAGTGTACCGCTGTTTCTCTGCCTCTTGCTGACAAGCCCCCCTCTACAGTCTCCACCCCTTATGCAGCTGAGATCATGTGATAATTTTTTTTTTAAAAAGGTGTTTACATTTTTTAAATCTACTGTAATTGCCAGCGTATAAGGTGACTGGGCGTATAAGACGACCCCTAATTTTCCAGGTAAAACATAGGTTTTGAGCTATACTCGCCGTATAAGACTACCCCCCTTCCAGGCTTCATATTTCCTTCTTCTTGCTGAAGCCATGATGGGGTAATCTGTCAGCCCGCTGGATGTCCTGTAATGCTGTATGTACTAAAGCTTCGGCTACTCACAGTATACATTCAGTATACCGCGTTGAGCCAATCATGGCGAGCGATGTATTCTATAATGAATACAAAGCTTGCTCGGATTGGCAGAGGTTGTAACATCATCAGCCCGCCTCTCTGACTCAATCCGAGCAGGCTTTGTATTCATTAACCACTTCAGCCCCGGAAGGATTTCCCACAGTAGAACAAGAGCATTTTTTGCGATTCTGCACTGCGTCGCTTTAACTGACAATTACACAGCCATGCGAAACTAAACTAAATTGGTGTCCTTTTTTCCTACAAATAGAGCTTTCTTTTGGTGGTATTTAATCACCTCTGTGTCACTTCTGATTACCGCTATAAACAAAAAAAGAGCGTCAATTTTGAAAAAAATACATATCCAAAAGAAAAATATAAAAAAACAAATTTATTCATCAGTTTTGGCCATTTTATATTCTTCCTCATATTTGTGGTAAAAAAAATTGCAATCTGAGTTTATTGATTGGTTTGCACAAAAGTTGCTGTGTTTACAAACCATGAGAATTAATTTATGGCGTTTTTACTATTTTTTTTTTACTAGTAATGGCTGAGATCTTTGATTTTTTCGGAACTGGGATATTGCAGCGGACATGTCGGACATTTTTGACACTTTTTTGGGACCAATGACATTTATACAGCGATCAGAAATTTAAATAGCCACTGATTACTGTATAAATGTTATTGGCGGTGAAGGGGTTAACCTGCAGGGGGAGATCTAGGGGTTAACTGTGTTCCCTAGGCGTGTTCTAACTGTATGGGGGCTGGGCTGCCAGGGGCATAAGAGTGACAGGGATCAGTAGATCTCTGTTATGCGCTTGACAGAGCGTGTGTACATCAGCGGTTCCCTGTTTTTCTTCTGTGCCAGGTGACCTGCAGCCATACTGCTGAACAGTGTGGCGTCTTTAGACGCCGATTCGCGCTATCCGGCCACTCTGCAGCAGTAAATGTACGCGAGCTGGTCGTTAACCGGTTAATAGAAAACATTGCTCGCCGTAATTGGCTCAGAGCGGTATACTGTATGTAGCCAAAGCTACATACAGTATTAGGCTGGGTTCACACTAGTCAGATTCTCGGACCGACATGAAGAGCACAAGTTGCATTACGTCACAAAAACAATGATTCCCTATGAGAGCCGTCTTAACTGCTCCGACATGTGTTTTTCAAAGTCGGACCGACTTTGAAAAAAGTTCCTGTACTACTTTTGTCCGACTTTGATCCTACTTCAGCCCATTGAAAAGCATTGAAGTCAGATCAAAGTCGTATCAGTGTCTTCACTGATCCGACTTTGGCATGCGACTTGTGCTCTGGGGATCTTGAAGGGGAACTCCACACCATATTTTTAAAAAATACTGGCATTGGGTCCCCCTCCAGGAGCATACCAGGCCCTTTGGTCTGGTACGGGTTTTAAGGGGAACCCCCACGCCGAAAAAATGGCGTGGGGATCCCCCCCAAAATCCATACCAGACCCTTATCCGAGCACGCAACCCAGCAGGCCAGGAAAGGGGGTGGGGACGAGCGAGCGGCCCCCTCCCTCCTGGACCATACCAGGCCGCGTGCCCTCAACATGGGGAGTATGGGTGCTTTGGGGCAGGGGGGGCTCTGCGCCCCGCACCCCAAAGCACCTTGCCCCCATGTTGATGAGGACAAGGGCCTCTTCCCGACAACCCTGGCCGGTGGTTGTCGGGGTCTGCGGGCGGGGACTCATCGGAATCTGGAAGCCCCCTTTAACAAGGGGGCCCCCAGATGCCGGCCCCCCACCCTATGTAAATGAGTATGGGGTACATCGTACCCCTACCCATTTACCTGGAAAGAAATATGTACACAAAAAAACAC
>BLSH010504771.1:0-18378 GCA_018402905.1 Glandirana rugosa
GTGCGATCGTTCGGGTTCCGTCCGGACCCGGACCCGGACTTTGTCCCGAAGTTCGGACGGACCAGCAGAACCCGAACTTCCAGAGGTTCGCTCAACTCTAGTCGTGAGTAAACAATGTTAACAGGGCTGGACTTAACACACATCCCTGTGGTATCCCTGTATTCAGAATAATAGTGTTAGACACCTGATCTCCTATTCTCACGATTTGCAGCCTGTTTGTTAGGAAGTCCATAATCCATGAGCACAGAGGACATAGGCCCAAAGCTTTTAACTTTTTCACTAATTTGTCAGGGACTACTGTGTTAAAAGCTGAACTAAAATCAATGAATAACATCCTAACATATGTGTTTGAGTGCTCAAGGTATGTGGAGTGGCCCGAAGCTGCAGAGGAATCAAGTGCTTACTATAGACACAAAGGCACTATCTATGAACAGGCCTGCAGCCCCAGAGTCGATTAGAGCCTGTATCTCGATGAATGACTCAGACCAAGAAAGGGTAACCGGAACCAGGGGCTTATCCTTACAGATGACTGGGGACGTAACAACACCACCTATTGTCTGTCCCCTACAGAACCTCAGGGCAAGCTTTTCCCCCGGATAGGTGGGAAAAGACTTCAAAAAGTGACCTGCCTGGCCACAATAAAGGCACACTCTCTCCCTCCTCCTAAAGGCTCTCTCATCCGCACAGAGACGTATGAAGCTCAAATGCATGGGTTCTACCTCACTGGCAGGCTAGGAACCAGGAGGTATGGGAGGTGAGGGAGGCATGGGTGGGACTACAAAGCTCGAAGCCAAATGTACAGGTGTCACGTACCTGATGGTAGAGTCTGGTTTATGCAGTGGGCAACCTCTCTTACTACCCTGATTCGGGAGCCCCTGGTAGAGTAGACAGGCGGCTCAGGAGTGCAGGGTGGCACAAGGGTTGGACTGGGTCACGAATAGTAGGTGAAGGTCCACTGAAGAACTCGTGCTGACTTAAGAGTGGTGATGCAGGCCGGGTCGGTAACGGGCTAACAGTGCAGTACAGAAGGAGCAGGCAGATGGATGGTTGGGTACAAGCAGGGTTGGCAACAGACGGGCAGCAGAAGTACACAGGGGTCCTAGATAAGCCGGGGTCGGTGCAGGCAGATAACAAGCAGGTCAGAGGATAGCCAGGTTACAGGTAACAGGAAGCTCCAATAAACAGGTCACAGGGGGTCACAGGTGAAGGAACGCTGTAGAACGGACATGCGCACAGGCTGATTCTGATTGGGGCTTCAGGTTGGGTTTTCTGACAACAAGAGGCTTCCACAAGCACTCCTTAAAGGAAGGTCTCTCTCGGAATCTGGAGTCAATGAGAATGGCAAACGTGATCAACTTCTCCAGCTCAGTGGGTATGTCTCGGGCTGCTATCTCATTTTTGATGTTATCCAAGAGACAATGAGAAAAAGCAGCCACGAGAGCCTCATTGTTCCAAGCAACCTTTGCTGCCAGAGTACAGAATTCAATGGCGTAATTGGCAACAGTTCTAGTACCCTGCTTGATGGACATGAGGCTTTTGGCAGCAGTAGTGGTATGTGTGGGAACGTCAAATACCCTTTTATAGGAGGCCACAAACTCTGGGTAACTCTGGACAATGAGTTTTTGCTTCTCCCATAGAGGGTTTGCCCAGGCCAGGGCTCTGTCAGAAAGCAAAGAAATCACAAACCCTACTTTGCTTCTGTCCGTGGGAAACGCCTGGGGTAGCATCTCAAAGTATATCCCAACCTGGTTGAGAAGCCCTCTGCATTGAACTGGATCGCCCCCAAATTGCTGGGGAAGTGGAGTGGAACCAGACATACCCCCTATAGAGATAATATTTGAGGCGGGTGCCTGCATAGAGACTTGAGCATCAGCAAGAACGGCCTGCAACACAGGTTGTGCCGGAACAGACTTTTGTCTTAAAGCAAACCTGTGCTTTGTTCCCATACAGAATAAAGCAACCGATTCACCTTTAATTTCCATCCCCCCTTCATTAATATTTGAATCTTTCCTTTGCTCGCAAACTGCACCATTCAGCCATAGGAAGCAAAGAAAATACCCAGCACTTCCAGGTATGGAGTAGAACATCACTCCATTTCCTCTCATGGCAATTAGTAGCTTGGTCTGTGTAAGCTAGAATGACATCAGAGTTTACATAAAGAGCCATGTGTAACCATTCCTGGTGCCTGGACAGAACATTGGGGAGCAATAGAAAGCTGTATGTCCTTCAAGGGGTGCATTAAAGTGGTTTTAAACATTTTACGTGAAGAATGAAGAAAGCACATCCTTCTATGATGTGCAGTTGCCTCAATCAAAAGCACCCAGTGTAATTTCTCTCTGATCTCTTTTCCCTCTGCTATCTGCATGAGTCACTGATAATAGTCTATGCTGACTTTACCACCTCCCAGGTGAAGGCCTGCCTCCCCTCGAGCACACAGCAGGTGACTGACAAGCTCAGCTGTGAATGTTTCCCTATCACAGTGTGCGGAAGTGGGTGTGACCATTTCCTCCACTCAGGTTTCAGGTTTCACTGAGCTCTGTGCTGTAGCTCTACACTGTGTGTTATGTCAGACCCCCCCCCCCCCACCTTCTACTGCTAAGAAATAGGCTTTGATTTTTTTGTGGTTTAGGAGAATGTAGAGGAGGCAGGACTGCAGATTACCTGGTACAACTTATGTAGGAGGATTTGTTGCATTTCTGTGTATCACCTGAGGCTAATCAGTTTACTGGTTATATGTAAGGGCCTACAACCACTTTAATGCAATTATGTTGCATTTTCCTGCAAGGGTGCATCACAGGTTTGTTTTCAGCTGATTACAGTCATCATACAGCCTTTTTGCTAGTCCATACTGATTATTTTAAATTGGAACTGAACTTAAAAAGTGAATATTTGCTATGTTGTAAGTAATATCTGGAAATGGTAATTTTGTCTTAGCAGTAACCTAAAAAATATACCCTTTGTTTTGAATTCCTCCCAAAAATAGCAATGCAATATCTGGTATGTGAGGATGCCTAGGTACTCCTGTGGCTTCGGGTTCTTAGCTGTATATTTGCAGTGTGAGATCTAAGGCACTGCTGCCTCTGACTGCTAATCTCAAGAGATTTGGAGTGAGATTTGGTCATATCATTACTGTGCTGCTCACTGTTATCTTGGCTGGAGGCTTTGACATGAGGAAGCTAAGCCCTGACATTACCAAGATGGCCATCCCCACGCAGAAACACAGGTCAAAGCAAGGTATGGCAAATGACCAATCGGGGACAGATTAGCTGCAAACGGATCACTGACAATACTAGTGACTCATTTTTTGCCTTCTGCTTGCCTTTTTTTGGCACAGCTTTCAAATTTTAGTTTCTTTTCAGGATACAATTATTCGATTTATTTGATAGAGCAAACATCAAATTATACAAATTATATAAAAATTAGCTTTTTTGAGCCTTGTGTTGTATTTGCCATCAGAGTAACGATCATTAGCATCCACTAAGTCCATCTTCTATAAAAAAAAAATATAGTTATCACAAAAAACACAAATAAACACAACTTACGTTCTTATTACAACCATGAAGCTGTATGCGATGGTACCGATCCCAACTAGCAAGTAAGAAAGTGGGAGCCTAAACTGCAACCATCCTATGGTTCTTTGACTGTTGTAGTATCCATAGAAGAGAACAGAGTACTGTGCTAAACCCTGAGATGCAAACAGAAAGCTTATATAAAATGCAAACTGAAAAACAAAAGTCTACAATAAAACATTACTTTGCTTTGAGTATTTTGTACTTTGGCTTACTTAAGGCTGTATTCACACCAGTCCGGTGCGAATTCCAGCCTGTCTGCTGCTGGGAAGGGGCGGAGCCGCCATTTGGCGGCTCCCATCCGTTCCCACAGCGCAGCAGCTGCGGGGGGGGCCACGAGCAGGGGAAAATATCCCCGTTCAGTGTGGAGTGCATCTCCTTGTTAGATGCGCTCCCATTGAACACAACGGGCTGGGAATTCGCATCGTACGTTTTTTGTGCAATGCGGAGTGTGAATGCACCGGACATATGTGAACCGGACACATTGAAAACAATGTGTTTTCAAGTGTCCTGCGAATTGGATGCGGTTTAAGCCGCATCCAATTCGCATAGGTGTGAACCCAGCCTAAAAAGCATTGTAATTGTAGATCAAGGTATCAAAGAAAGAAAGATAGTGTCAATATGGCTGGGGTGTGTGGCTAACAATTTAAAACATTACTGATAGTACTGAACAACATGCTACCTTAATTTTGCCTAGAACTCATAAGACCGTAACAGAGAAAATTGAGTGCTGTCCATGATACTTTTTTTATTTGCACTAACATACAATTTTTCTGGACAAGCTTTCGGGGTGTGTACCCTTCAGCAGACTGCTGGGACCTTGATGTAGGGGACCTACCCCGAAAGCTTGTTCTGAAAACTTGTATGTTAGTGCAAATAAAAAGTATCATGGACAGTACTCAATTGTCTCTGTTGCAAGTGCACTAATATGGATGGCTACCATCACCTCAAGTAAAGCCCCGTACACACGGTTCGACGATTGCACGTACGATCACGTCGAATCGTATGTTGGCTGTTGTATGCAGCATACTGACTGCACTACACGATCGTACGGCCGGGGAAAGAACGTTCAGGTGATTGTAATTAGCATCCAGCCATTCCTGACTTTGGGCATGCGTGTTTTGCACAATACAACTTTGTTGTACCAACTGCTCTGTACACACAATACAACGGTCGTATGAGAGCTTGTTGGTACGACCAAGTTTTCTAGTCTGCTCATACACTCCCTTGTACGACCGTCGTATGTTCAACTGTTCAAAACGCGCATACGAACGATCGATATTGCATACAACGGTCGTGAGTACGACCTGTTGTAAGCGATCGTCGAACCGTGTGTACGGGGCTTAAGACTGTAACAAAAACGGTTGGATTTTAATTTCACGTCATGCTAAGCAACTAGAGAAGGTTACACATTTGAAAAACCACAGTCCAATTTATGGCACATTTTTACAGAAAGCAGACAAGTTAAAAGGCTTGCAAGGAAACAGAAACCTTCACTAGCTCAAGGTCTTTAAACGATCGATGAGGCGCTGTTGCAAATGGTCATGTCAAAATCAGTCTGAAAGGAAGCCTAAGGAATGCATCTGTAAGTTTGGAGTATTAACCTAGAGCTGAACATCCATACTTCTCAAACTCTTGCATTCATGTTTGATAACTTCTATGGTAACAGAGTTACCTTTCTAAAAAGTGGCTACACTGCATATGAAGATACTAATCAGTTAGACACCAAACCAGACAGATTAAACCTTCCCTAAGAGAACTAGATGCAAACGGTTTGAACTGTTTGACTGTTTGGAGATACTTGGATTGCCGCAATGTGGAGAACCCACTGATAGCTGATGGGTCATCTGTTGTTAACCACTTCAATACCATGCACTTAGAACACTTCCCTACCAGAACCAATTTTCAGCTTTCAGTGCTGTTGCGATTTGAATGAGAATTGCGCGGTCGTGCAACGTTGTACCCAAACAAACTTTTTGTCATTTTGTTCCCACAAATATAGCTTTCTTTTGGTGGTATTTGATCACCCCTGCGGTTTTTATTTTTTGCGCTATAGAAAAAAAGACCGAAAATTTTGAAAAAAAAAAAAATTTTCTTTGTTTCTGTCACAAAAATTTGTATAAAGTACATTTTCTCCTTCACTGACGGGCACTGATGTGGCTACACTGATGGGCACTGATGAGGCTACACTGACGGGCACTGATGAGGCAGTACAGATTGGCACTGATGAGGTGGCACTGATAAGGTTGCACTGATGATGGGGCACATATACAGCACTGATGGGCGGCACTGACAAGCAACACTGACGGGCACTGATACGTGGCACTGATATGCGGCACTGATGGACACTCCTAGGCGGCACTGATAAGTGGCACTGGGCACTGATGGGCACTGATAGGTGGCACTTTTAGGTGGCACAGGTGGGCACTTTTAGGTGGCACAGGTGGGCACTGATAGGTGACACGGGTGGGCACTGATAGGTGACACGGGCGGGCACAGGTGGGCACTTATAGGTGGCAGTGGTGGGCACAGGTGCAACAAGCACTGTTAGGGATGGCACTGGCAGGCATCATACATGGGCACAGTGCCATCCCTACAGTGCACAATAATGCCCTTACCTGGTGGTCTAGTGGGGGCTCCCTGGTGGTCCTGGGCAGCCTCTGATTTCATTCCCTGGTGGTCCTGGGCGGCCTGTGTGCGATGTCCGGCGGGGGGGGGGGCTCCCTGTGGCCCTGATCCGGTTCCCTGGTGGTCCAGTGGGGTGATCCTGAGGGTGGCTGCGCTGATAAATGTTCAGCGCAGCTCCCCTCTCAGGAGAGCAGCCGATCGGCTCTCCGCTGCTCAGGTCTGCAGACCTGAGCAGAGGAAAAGCCGATCAACGGCTCTTCCTATTTACACTGTGATCAGCCGTGATTGGTCAAGGCTGATCGCATGGTAAAAGGCTTCGGATCGAAGCCTTTTACCTCGGTCGGTAATGCGGTGGGTCAGTCTGACCCACGGCACCACTGATCGCCGCGATGCTCGCCCCCAGGGGCGCGCGATCGCGGATTATCCTGAGGACGTCAATAGACGTCCAGTCAGGATAATGAACCCCCCGCCCGGACGTCAATTGTCTATACGTCGGGCGGGAAGTGGTTAAGGACGTGGCGGCCGGCTTTCAGGCCTGCTCCTGAGCAACCAGCTCAATGCGATAAATTACAGCATGAAAATATGCAGTAATTCTTGCATTATCAAAAATTTACCACAGTAGTTATTTACCACACAATTCTTAGTGAACTGAACATTTGCACAGTTGTTTCCGTATGCGTTATTCCACTGCGTTTTTTTCAGCATTATTTAACTCTTAGTGTACTGACCCCAGTTTATCATGTTTAGTATCTAAGGCCGGGTTCAGATATACAGTATCTCACAAAAGTGAGCACACCCCTCACATTTTTGTAAATATTTTATTCTATCTTTTCATGTGACAACACTGAAGAAATGACACTTTGCTACAATGTTAAATAGTGAGTGTACAGCTTGTAAAACAGTGTAAATTTGCTGTCCCCTCAAAATAACTCTACACACAGCCATTAATGTCTAAATCGCTGGAAACAAAAGGGAGTAAAGTCCTAAATGAAAATGTCCAAATTGGGCCCAATTAGCCAGTTTCCCCCACCGGTGTCATATGACTCGTTAGTGTTACAAGGTCTCAGGTGTGAATGGGGAGCAGGTGTGTTAAATTTGGTGTTATCGCTCTCACTCTCTCATACTGGTCACTGGAAGTTCAACATGACACCTCATGGCAAAGAACTCTCTGAGGATCTGAAAAAAGAATGGTTGCTCTACATAAAGATGGCCTAGGCTATAAGAAGATTGCCAAGACCCTGAAACTGAACTGCAGCACGGTGGTCAAGATCATACAGCAGTTCAACAGGACAGGTTCCACTCAGAACAGGCCTTGCTAAAAAAAAAAAAAAAGAACAGGCTCTGCCATGGTCGACCAAAGAAGTTGAGTGCACAATCTCAGCATCATATCCAGAGGTTGTCTTTGGGAAATAGACGTATGAGTGCTGCCAGCATTGCTGCAGAGGTTGAAGGGGTGGGGGGTCAGCCTATAAGTGCCATATGTCACACACTGCATCAAATTGGTCTGCATGGCTGTCATCCCAGAAGGAAGCCTCTTCTAAAGATGATGCACAAGAAAGCCCGCAAAGTTTGCTGAAGACAAGCAGACTAAGGACATTGATTACTGGAACCATGTCCTGTGGTCTGATGAGACCAAATAAACATATTTGGTTCAGATGGTGTCAAGCGTGTGTGGTGGCAACCAGGTGAGGAGTACAAATACAAGTGTGTCTTGCCTACAGTCAAGCTTGGTGGAGGGAGTGTCATGGTCTGGGGCTGCATGAGTGCTGCCGGCACTGGGGAGCTACAGTTCATTGAGGGAACAATGAATGTCAACATGTACTGTGACATACTGAAGCAGAGCATGATCTCCTCCCTTTGGAGACTGGGCCGCAGGGCAGTATTCCAACATGATAAGGTCCCCAAACACACCTCCAAGATGGCCACTGCCTTGCTAAAGAAGCTGAGGTTAAAGGTGATGGACTGGCCAAGGATGTCTCCAGACCTAAACCCTATTGAGCATCTGTGGGACATCCTCAAAGGGAAGGTGGAGAAGCACAAGTTCTCTAACATCCACCAGCTCAGTGATGTCGTCATGGAGGAGGGGAGGAGGACTCCAGTGGCAACGTGTGAAACTCCAGTGAACTCCATGCCCAAGAGGGTTAAGGCAGTGCTAGAAAATAATGGTGGCCACACAAAATATTGACACTTTGGGCCCAATTTGG
The DNA here is from genome assembly GCA_018402905.1 of Glandirana rugosa. NCBI lineage: Eukaryota > Metazoa > Chordata > Amphibia > Anura > Ranidae > Glandirana > Glandirana rugosa. The sequence continues at coordinate 8,402 of BLSH010504771.1, forward strand.
ACATTTTCACTTAGGGGTGTACTCACTTTTGTTGCCAGCGGTTTAGACATTATTGGCTGTGTGTTGAGTAATTTTGAGGGGACAGCAAATTTACACTGTTATACAAGCTGTACACTCACTACTTTACATTGTAGCAAAGTGTCATTTCTTCAGTGTTGTCACATGAAAAGTTATAATAAAATATTTACAAAAATGTGAGGGGTTTACTCACTGTGAGATACTGTAGGTGGCCGCAGTTTCATGCTTGAGGTCTGGTGTGTTTCTGTTCACTGGTTCAGGTGCAATTCAGGCCTGAATTTGTGCCTGAACTGGACCCAAAAACGTACAGGACCCTTTTGCAATCTGCTCCGTGGCCGCCCTGGACCTGTGTGAACCAGCTCCATTGAGAGCCAATCACACTAGCCTGTCATGCAAATTGGATGCAGTGAAAGTCACATCCAATTCGCACATATGTGAACCCAGCCTATCACATCAAGATTTAATTCTGCTAGATATTATGAAGATTTTCAGAAAGTAAAACCTTGTGGTATAGAAACTGTACTGCTGTGCCCAGTTACAGTTAAGGCAAAAGAAAGGAGAAGAAGCACACGTGAGTGTGTAACTCTGCGCTACAAACTACCAGCTATAGCAGTGGTTCTCAACTCCGGTCCTCGGGACCCACCAACAGGTCAGGTTTGCAGGATAACTGAAATGCATCACAGGTGATATAATTTGCTGCTCAGTGATTGCAGTATTCTAGTCTGCATCTCCCCAAGGTAATACTTAAAATCTGGCCTGTTGGTGGGTCCCGAGGACTGGAGTTGAGAACCACTGAGCTATAGGAAGGGTATACATCGAATATTTGCTGCTAAGGATGAAATCAGTCCATTAAAAATGGGTTTATAAAATAGTCCCAAAGATATAATCAAAGGTCACATATGTCCACATAAAAAGTACTAAAACAAGTACTCCTGGTGGTAGGCTGCTTCAATGGCAGTCTGGGGACCCAATAGCTGTGAAGACAAAAAGCAAGGGGAAGGAGAAGCACCAGGCCACTTCTGGTGTAGTAACGTTTTAAACACAGATAGATAAACAAGCATAAAATACACTCACATTGTGCAAAGTAAAGCAGGCTCATCAAGATGACAGTGTCAGTGCGAGGGAACCCACGGAACCAGCGGCAGGTGCCACGTGTATCTGTCTCTGCTGTTGCTGAATGATGATCGGAGAGATGCCAGCCGGCTCGCTCAGTGATGGGGCAGTGGAGAGCCTTCTTTACTTTGCACAATGTGAGTGTATTTTATGCTTGTTTATCTATCTGTGATTAAAACATTACTACACCAGAGGTGGCCTGGTGCTTCTCTTTCCCCTTGCTTTTTGTAGTTACCATTAAGGGTATGTTTACAAAGCTTGATAACTCACATTTACCGCACCCTTAGGTTGGGATGAGTTAACTCTGCAACATCGTCCCTTGAGGCAAGAAAAAGCTGCTGCATTTGACAGCATTTATTTATTATGCATGAAGCAATCAATATCACATTCAACATAATGACCAAGGGAGGTATGTGATCTTAATTCATAAATCACTCCATGTTTGAAAATTCTTTTGTTTCATGAATGAAACTATGAATGATACTGATAGTCACTTTTGAGGGCCAGTGACTCTTGCAACCATCAGTTTAGATGTACTCTGAAGGTGATATGGTCACTGCAGTGAACCAAAGACCAGGTGAACTCCACATACGTGGCTTGTAAGTCCCATAATCAGACTGATGTTGACATGCCTCCACTATGAACACACTCCCTTTACAGCCAAAGAAAGCCTGTATTTTTCATATGCTGTAGACAAGGTTGTCTAAAAGACTTGTAATGAAGCATAAAGGCAAAACTCAAACTGATTTCAAACACCTTTGAGCACTAACCTATACATTACCACCTACATAAAGCTCTGCTTATACTTTCAATTTATAAAATTAATTAAAATGTATACACCACTTTTAACCTGTATGCTTCTATAAAATTCTGAAATTACAGTACTGTCAGGAAAATGGCCATGGAACAACTATCAATCTTGCCCGTAACAGAAATGGGCGCCATAGGCGCATCCCTGTTTGCATGCGCATTGGCATAAGTTTGGCAATTCGACGCATGCGCATGTGCAATGGAGGCAATGGCGCATGCATAACGTGACAGATCGGATCTCTTGCTGGCCTATAAAAGGCTGCTGCTGTCTCTCCAAAATTGCTGGATTGTCGTCAGCTTCCCTGTGCTCCTGAACCTCTGTGTCTGTTTCTTGGATTTCCTGTTGTGACCTGGCTTGCTCCAGACCTGTTTGACCTCTTCTCCTGCAATTTCCCTTGGCTTGTTGGACTGACCTTCCTCCTGCTTGATCACCTGTGTATGACCCCGGCTTGCTTCACGGACTTGCTCCTGCTTACTGGCTTGATCACCTGTGTATGACCCCGGCTTGCCCTAGGGACTTGGCTCTCTATTACTGGCTTGCCCACCTGTGTATGACCCTCGGTCTGGCTTCTACTATGTATCCTGTGTGCATGGATTGCCTTAAGCGCAGCTGGGGTTCCTAAGAGACATTCATCTTGCTACCTACTCAGCGATCCTACCCCATCTCTAGGGGATCATCCGCCCTGCTCATCCAGACCTAGCCGGCAACCTGTGCTTCTTTGGGCACTATACCTACTGTTCCACTTTCAGAGGTATACTGCACTTAGCTGCAAAGGGAGCCTCTCTCTGCATATTGTCCTAGAATCAGGTATGTGACAAGTACAGTGACCTAAAAAGCCATTAGTTAAATCTGTGCAACCTGTATTCTAAATAAAACAGTTGGCCTCATATACAAAATCAAACCATAAACTTAAAATCGTTAATGTTTTTAAATAGGGCAGCTCAATAGAGTTATTTGGCATGTACTTGTTATGCTTGTTTGATTTTAATGTGTTGTAAAGATATTTTCAGTGACATAGAAATAACAGATGACATCACTCTTATGTACCAAAAATATATACACACTTAACAAAAATATATTTTGCTTAACTTAAGTGATATATGATTTTTATATGGGAATTATATGAGGTACTTTAGTGATAGCATATTAATGAAATATTATTAGATGTTAATAATTGAGAATTATTGTTTAGATTAGATAAGTGTACTTTATGTGTACATGAACAGCATTCATTTCTCAAGTATGGTTTCTCAAGTATGATTCTTTATATAAATGAAGAAAAACTAAAAGCATTACAGCCACTAAAGACTCCATTGTTGCCCTGTTGCCCACATGTGTTCTGTTGTCAGGCTTCAAAGTCACAAAAAAAGGTTGTTGTTGTAGGTAAGCCATTTTCACATACATAATCCTATTGTAAACAAAATCTAGAAATTTAGACTTGCATTTGCATTAATCCCAGCAGTGAATATATTATACAAAATATGCTTCTTACGCTAAAATCATATAATGTGGCAAAATTCATAGCTGAGGGTTGCTCGGCCCTTGGAACCGTTTTCCGTGGAATTGAACCATATGGTTTGCCCATCAATGCCTACAAAATAAATGTATATGTATTCATATCTGTGAGCATATACAAACCCACAAATACTTGCATAATTTTCTTTCTTTAGCAAATCACAAATTGCATTTCAACTGAATAATACAGTACACTTGGGGGTTGATTTACTAAAGCTGGAGAGTGCAAAAACTGGTGCAGCTTTGCATGCTAGCCAATCAGCTTCTAACTTCAGCTTGTTCAGTCAAGCTTTGACAATAAAACCTTGAAGCTGATTGGTTTCTGTGTGGAGCTGCGCCAAATTTTGCACTTTCAAGCTTTTGTAAATCAACCTCTTAGTATCTAACAAAAAATTTAAAATCAAGCTAAGCAAGCTTAATAAGTGATTACCTCTGGTACCATGACAAGGCCAAATGTCAATCCAAAAAGTATCAAATTAATTCCATACATCCAACGAAGAAATATAAAATAAGAAGCAACAGAAGAGCCAAAGTGACCTGGCAAAGGAGAAATGCAGTTGTAGTTTTTCTTTAATTGAAAATGATAGGTTATCTTCAATATACAATGTGGTACAAAATATTAATAATAATAAAATGAATGAGTTGTGCTATGTTACCAAAAAATAATACAAACTGCTTCTCCCCTATCTGTTTATGGATTCAATGCCTTAAGTATCTCTGTGGAAGTCACAAGTTAGTTTTATTAAAGCATTCTAAATGCATACATCTGTTGCTTGCAAATGTAACAGAAACAAGTCGGGACACTATTTTTGAATTTTGTTCTTTGTTGTTAATTTATTGACATTAAGCCCAGGTTCACACTGATGCTGGTTAATTCAGCTGAACTTGCGCGATTTCAAACTGGCAATGCAGTCCGACTTCAGAGGTGATTTGACAGACATCTGTGCACAGATGTCTATTCAAATTGCCCCTGAAGTCGCCAAAAGTAGTACAGGATGGTGCTATTGCCTACAAAAGCCACTGATTTGGCATGTAATTTGACATGTCAAATCGCATGCCAAATCGGTGCAATGTGAACGTGGGCTTACTGAATTTTTAAATCACAAATGTTGATATATTATTAGTTGTTTCTACTTGTTTGTAGTTGAACAAGTAATGCAGACACATATAAAGGTGTTCTTTCCTCCGGGAAAGTTGGAAGCAGTGAAAAGACCAGACTGCTCTCCAAATTTCACCCAGCAATATCTTTCCACATGTCTGTAGGCCATTTTTCATATATGAGAAAAAACATAGGCTTGGAAAAACTACGTTTATCTTTCTGTTACTTTATTTCTATGTTAAAAATATTTATTAGCGTGTTTCTTAATGTGATAATATTTAATAATACATTACATTAATGGCAGGTCAATTGAATCCATCCATATAAAGCATATAAAGTAAATTAAATCTTACTTTCAATCTCTTTAATTTTCATTTCCCATGGTATACAGGCAGTTCTGAAATTTTCAAAATCTCGCTGGAATTTCATCCATTTCTAAGAGAAAAATATGCATGTTACTTAGTGAACTTGCATCAAATATATATTTAATGTGAAGTGTGTGCCTGCTAATTTATTTGAAAGTTTAGAAATTCTATAAATGTATTATCTCTCACAGATATCACAGTACTTTACCTAAAAATCTTTTCAACCTCCCCAAGAAGTCCGGGATCATAGTGAATCAAAGACAAAGACGATACAGTCATATAAATCCTTGTGCCTGTGCAGTACCTTATGTTCTTGGATGTGTGTTCTAAACCACATACAGTGGATTACTTTGCAAACTAACAGAAAGTGAGTGATGATTACGAGCCTCATGTACACTGCAGCTGATAAACGGATGTTTTTTCAGCAGCCCCTGAACTCTCCTCAATGTTATCTTATCTGTCCATGTACACTGAGTAGTTTATAGGAGTTTAGAGGCAGTTGAGTTTAATGGCATTTTTTTGAAAGCAGGTTAATCGTGTTTAGGATGGTAGTTTACTGGCATTTCAAGCGCCAAATGCTTGTAACTGCTTGTAAACTCGTGTAAAAGCTGTAGCCCAAGTTTATGCACATTTTTGTTTATACGCGTTTTAAAGAGGAACATGAAAAATATGGGGAAAACACAATTTTCACCAGAGAGAGAGACAGAGAGAGAAGGAGAGACACAGACAGAGAGAGACAGAGAAAGTCAGAGAAAGACAGAGAAACAGACAGAGAGAGAGACAGAGAGAAACAGACAGAGAGCGACAGAGAGATACAGAGAGAGAGAGAGACAGACAGACAGAGAGAAAGAGAGAGAGAAACAGAGAGAGAGAGACAGAGAGAGAAAGAGAGAGAGAAACAGAGAGAGAGAGACAGACAGAGAGACACACACAGACAGAGTGAGAGACAGACAGATGGAGACAGGTTGAGAGACAGAGAGAGACATACAGACAGAGAGAGACAGAGAAACAAACAGACAGAGAGAGAGGGAGAGTGTGAGACGGAGAAAGAGAGAGCCAGACAGACAGAAAGAGAGGCAGACAGAGAGGCAGAAGGACCGAGAGAGAGACAGAGAGAGGGAGGGGGAGAGAGAGAGAGAGAGAGAGAGAGACAGGCAGACAGAGAGAGAGACAGACAGACAGGCAGACAGAGAGAGAGACAGAGAGAGAGAGAGAGACAGAGCGAGAGAGACAGACAGAGAGAGAGACAAAGAGAGAGACAGATAGAGAGACAGACAGTCAGAGAGAGAGATAGACAGACAGAGATAGAGAGAGACAGATAAAGATAGAGGGAGATCGAGATAGAGAGAGACAGACAGACAGAGAGAAAGAGAGAGAGACAGAGAGAGAGACAGTGAGAGAGACAGAGAGAGAATCCATAGTTAAAGCACACTGCTCCCTTACAGAATGGCTGAAATGGTTAATAACGTTTTTCATGCATTGTGGACATTTGGGAGGGTCTCCTGAGGTTATCTTTAAAAATTACTTCTAAGTAGAGTTGAGTGAACCCGAACTGTAAAGTTCGGGTCCGTACCGAACTTTGGGGTGTCCGTGACCCGGACCCGAACCCGGACATTTAAAAAAAGTTCGGGTTCTGGGTTCGGGTATTTGATCACGCATGTTGAATAGCTGCAGGGCAGCCAATCAACAAGCGTTTCACTGGTTTGCCCTTAGAAGCCATCACAGCCATGCCTACTAATGGCATGGCTGTGATTGGCCAGTGCATCATGTGACCCAGCCTCTTTATAAGCTGGAGTCACTTAGTACTGCATGTTACATGCTCTCTGGGTAGTGTAGGGAGAGGATGCTGCGGGCGCTGTGAGGAACAGATTGCAGATATAATAACATCTCATCCTGCATTACAGAACGATCTGATTGTGGACTAGGTAGAGATTACTACTACTACTGCTTTTAGGGACAGATTGCAGATCTAATAACATCTCATCCTGCATTACAGAATGATCTGACTGGACTAGGTAGAGTCTACTGCTTAGAAGGACAGATTATTGTTCTAAAATCATCTTCTAGTTCTATAGGGTCAGGTTCCTGCTGTTGCTGTAAGGGACAGATTATTGTTCTAAAATCCTTGCCTACTCCTATAGGGTCAAGTTCCTGCTGTTGCTGTAAGGGACAGATTATTGTTCTAAAATCATTTTACTTCCTTTTGCAGCCCTCTAGCACTTTCCAGGACTTTTTTACAGTCATTTTTGTGCCGAAAAGTTCAGGTCCCCATTGACTTCAATGGGGTTCGGGGTAAAGTTCGGGTCAAGTTCGGTACCGAACCCGGACTTTTTCCTGAAGTTCGGCCGAACCCACCAAACCCGAACATCCAGGTGTTCGCTCAACTCTACTTCTAACCTTAAATGTTTATAACTGCTGCTAAACTTGCATAAACTCAGTATGTAAAAGCTGTAAAACTGACATTTTTCACTCTCGATTACGAGCTGTCAGATTTCGCATTCAGAAGAGGTTTTCAAGTGCCCTGTGTACATGAGGCTAATGAGAAAATGCTTCCTCCTACCTTCAGCAAATCGATAGCATCATTTGAACAAAAATGTCCTTCTTAGGCCTAGTCTTAAGCTGACTATAGATGCAATGCGTTTTCTTTGACCAGCTGGCAAGCTGATCAAGAAAACAAAAAAAAACAAAGGGATTACCCCATCCACATACATAAGGTGGATGGGGGAATGCTTTCCCACTGTGCCATTATATTCTGACAGCGGGGACTCCTCAGCTGTCTGAATACACTGATCAGCACTGCACCAACTGGCTACAGTGCTGATCAAGTAAAACATTTTCCAACATTTCCGTTCGAGTGAAGCCAATCATTAGATTAACTTCTCTTGAGCAGGAACAGACATAGATAGCTCGAAAATCGTCCATTTCAGCCAGGACCAGCCAATTTTTGATCCATCTGTGGCCAGCTTTAGTCACTTGACTGGAACCCAAGGTTTAACCCATCCACTTCCAATGAAGCGTACTATGCATTGAGCATTTAAAGGGCTAAAGCAAGTTCAAAGCTGAAATGTAAATCTATAGTGCACACCTATATACGTAAATGCCAATTGCACAACATTTATTAGCCATTGCTGTGCATGCCAAAGTGGGAAGAATAATTCTAGAGTTAGCTCTAATATGAGGAGTGGTAGATGATTTTAAAGCATCACCTGTGAAAAATTTTGAGTATTGTAGTTTGTTGCTACTCCATCAGTGCAAACTGTTTTAAGGCCTGACATTTGGTATCTTTTTACTTGACACATTGGGGTTGATTTACTAAAATTGGAGAGTGCAAAATCTGGTGCAGCTGTGCACAGAAACCAATCACTTTCCAGGTTTTCTTTTGTCAAAGCCTAATTGTACAAACTGAAGTTAGAAGCTGATTGGCTACCATGCACAGCTGGACCAAATTTTGCACTCTCCAGTTTTAGCAAATCAACCCCATTCTCACCTTTTATATTTTAGAAAAAAATGGGGATTATATTGTGCTTGTGTGTACTAAAATTAGGTTTAATGTAATTTTTACTGAAAATATATTGTAGATTTGATAAACAATTGAGCATATATCATGGAACATAAAAAATTGTAACTACCATATTTATATTCTACAAGCTCTTTACTTTTAGAAAATACAATGGGTGTTAGAGGTATAGTTTAGGCCTAAACTGTGCATTTTATGCATGTGTGTGAAAAAATTTAAAAAATTGGTTCAATGGCAAAAGGGTTAAGAATAAAAACACTTTTTATTTGTAAATGGTACTGTTGCTGTACATTGAGAGATGTCAAAAAATGATATTCATGCAGACTTGTAAAGTTGCTGATAGTTCTGCTTTAATTTAGGATCAGGGCTGACTATACATGGAAGGACAGCATTCAGCAAGGAATGATCAGACTTTGATGAATGATCTAGTCCTGCAAAAGACAACGTTCAAGCTGAAATCCAAGCAAACAGCTAAATAGAGAGATGAAAAACATATGGGGACTGCTTAACCTGCCAAAGGAACTGCATTTCTGTTTATGCAGGTCTTGTCCTTCCGCCAGCATGTGACTGGACAGTGAAAGGAGAAGCAGCACACTGATGAAGCCATCTCTCTGCCACTCTGCTCTTGCTTCTGTCAGCATGATCCATGTTAGTATATGAGAACTGTAGCACAACTGGCTCCTTGTATTGATTTTCCCAGTGTGAGCTCTGATGTACAGTGAAGGCTGATTCCATTCAAATTCAAGTATGTACATTAAAAAATAATAGTTTATTAATAAAGCGCTGTCATTTTACTGTATATAGTTGTACTTTTACTGTATACAGTATCTGTGTGGCGTTCAGATTAAAAGCGTAACTCCACGTTTGTTGAGAAAAAAACATCCCCCTCTGGGTGATCAATGAACATTACAAGGATTATAACAAACTTTGTTGCAGATTCCTACCTTTTGTTATTCTGACATAATCCCTGTATGTTGCCTCTGAACTGAGTGGGTCTAATGGGAGTGGTTTCATAATTATCAATCAGGTGTGCACCTGCAGGGCACTAATGAGGAAATCTGCTGGGCCTGCACCCCTTTAGACGTGTTCCTATTGGGAGTATCTCACCAAAAATGACATTTTTGTTGCAGGGGATGCCTGAAATCTGACTTGTATCTTAGACAGAATTCTGGGAAAATTGGTGAGCCAATCACACAAGCAGGACATGATGTTTCTGGGGAGTAGTCAGTACACATTCTGTGTACAGAACACCTCCAGGTAGCCATATTGCAATGCATTCTCAGAAAATTACAGAGCTGCAGATTGAAAAGGAAAGGTAATTTTTAATAACATTCAATTACAATATGGCTTTTGTCGCAATTATATGCACTATATTATTTTTCTTTATTTGCTATTTTTTTTTCCTACGAAAGTGGAGATACCCATTAAGTGTTATAGTTAAAGGATATGATCACCTTTGGGAACATGTTACATGTTCCACCTGATTTTAGGGTGGAACATGCAACATGTTCCCAGTGCCGCAGCCACCGCCCGCTGGGG
>BLSH010504771.1:18388-32305 GCA_018402905.1 Glandirana rugosa
GCCACCGCCCGCTGCCCCCCCCCCCCCCCCGTGGCAGCAGCACGAAGAGGTCATTAAGTAGTTATTCGAGTCTTCCTGTCAGTGAGTATTGGCTTACCCGTACAGCAGTGGCGGCTGGTGAAATTTTAGGATGGGGGGCACCAGACGCCGTCCTTCCTTTTTGACCCCTCCCGATTCTCATAAGCCCCACCCCTTATAGTTTCCACCCCTTGTGTCAGGAGTATACAGCCCAGCATCACCACATAGGGTATACAGCATCACCACATAGGGGTATACAGAGTCACCAGATAGGGGTATACAGAGTCACCAGATGGGAGTATACAGAGCCCCAGATATGGTATACAGAGTTACCAGATAGCAGTATACACTCACAGAGCACCAGATAGCAATATACAGAGTCACCATATAGCAGTATACAGAGCCCCAGATAGCAGTATACAGAGCCCCAGATAGCAGTATAAAGAGTCACCATATAGCAGTATACAGAGTCACCAGATAGGGGTATACAGAGTCACCATATAGCAGTATACAGAGCCCCAGATAGCAGTATACAGAGTCACAATATAGCAGTATACAGAATCACCATATAGCAGTATACAGAGCCCCAGAAAGTAGTATACAGAGTCACCATATAGCAGTATGCAGAGACCCAGATAGCAGTATACAGAGTCACCATATATATCACGTACCTGATCCAAGGCTGAGATGCCGAGAGGGGCTCCCCTTGCGGCTAAACGCAGTTTACCTCTGGAGTTAGGACAGAGGGTACAGTGCGCAAAGAAGCACGGGTCACTGGGGTGAATGGATGAAGCGTGCAGGATGGCTGGAAGGGCAGAGGAAGACAGCAGGAACAGTCCACAAGCAGGCCGCAGGATCAGGTGCAGGTAAGCAGGAGCAGGTAGGTCGTCAGCCAAGCCTAGGGTCAAATGTCAGGAATCAGGGCAGTAGCAAGTTCGTTAGGTAAGCCAAGGGTCATTAACCGGGAATCAAGCAGAGAGAAGTCCATGAGCAAGCCAAGGGGTCAACACAGGAGAGAGCCGAGGAGAAATCCAAAAGCCAAGACGGGTCACAACAGGAATCAAGCAGAATCACAGGAAGCAGGTTCAGGAACTCAGGAGAGCTGAAGACGATCCAGCAATTAAGGAGCAGAATGAGCAGCCTTTTATAGTGCCCCAAGGGATCCTATTGGACGCTACGTTCGTGTCCATTGCGCATGCACGTGCGCCGTCTCGTCCCGTTGCGTGTGTGCATGCGCACATGTGACCTTCTTCCGAACGATCGTACCAGAACGCGCTGGTGCGTTTGTATCGGTACGTGCTGCCCGTGACAATATAGTAGTATACAGAGCCTAGATAGCCGTATACAGAGCCCCAGATAGCAGTATATAGAGCCCCCATATAGCAGTATACAGAGTCACCATATCGCAGTATACAGAGCCCCAGATTGCAGTATACATAGTCACCATATAGCAGTATACAGAGCCCCAGATAGCAGTAAACAGAGTCACCATATAGCAGTATACAGAGTCACCATATAGCAGTATACAGAGCCACCAGATAGCAGTATACAGAGCCACCATATAGCAGTATACAGAGCCCCAGATAGCAGTATACAGTCACCATATAGCAGTATACAGAGCCCCAGATAGCAGTATACAGAGCCCCAGAGAGCAGTATACAGAGTCACCATATCACAGTATACATAGCACCAGATAGGGTATACAGTCACCAGATATGGGTATACAGAGTCACCATATCGCAGTATACTGAGCCCCAGATAGCAGTATACATAGCACCAGATAGGGTATACAGTCACCACATAGGTGTATACAGAGCCACCAGATAGGGGTAAACAGTCACCAGAAAGGGTAAACAGTCACCAGATAGGGGTATACAGAGTCACCATATCGCAGTATACAGAGCCCAAGATAGGGTATACAGAGTCACAATATTGCAGTATACAGAGCCCCAGATAGGGTATACAGTCACCAAATAGGAGTATACAGAGCCCCAGATAGGTGTACACAGAGTCACCAGATAGGGTATGCAGTCACCAGATAGGAATATACAGAATCCTAGATAGGTGTAAACAGAGTCACCAGATAGGGTATACAGTCACCAGATAGGAATATACAGAGTCCCAGATAGGTGTATACATAGCACCAGATAGGGTATACAGTCACCAGATAGGAATATACAGAGTCCAAGATAGGTGTATACATAGCACCAGAGAGTTATTCGAGTCTTCCTGTCAGTGAGCATCGGCTTACCCGTACAGCAGTGGCGGCTGGTGAAATTTTAGGATGGGGGGCGATAGACCCCGTCCTTCCTTATTGACCCCTCCCGATTCTCATAAGCCCCACCACTTATAGTTTCCACCCCTTGTCTCAGGAGTATACAGCCCAGCATCACCACATAGGGTATACAGAGTCACCAGATAGGGGTATACAGAGTCGTCACCAGATGGGAGTATACAGAGCCCCAGATATGGTATACAGAGTTACCAGATAGCAGTATACACTTACAGAGCACCAGATAGCAATATACAGAGTCACCATATAGCAGTATACAGAGCCCCAGATAGCAGTATACAGAGCCCCAGATAGCAGTATACAGAGTCACCATATAGCAGTATACAGAGTCACCAGATAGGGGTATACAGAGTCACCATATAGCAGTATACAGAGCCTCAGATAGCAGTATACAGAGCCCCAGATAGCAGCATACCGAGTCACCATATAGCAGTATACAGAGTCACCAGATAGGGGTATACAGAGTCACCATAAAGCAGTATACAGAGCCCCAGATAGCAGTATACAGAGCCCCAGAAAGCAGTATACAGAGTCACCATATAGCAGTATACAGAGCCCCAGATAGCAGTATACAGAGTCACCATATAGCAGTATACAGAGCCCTAGATAGCTGTATACAGAGCCCCAGATAGCAGTATATTGAGGCCCCATATAGCAGTATACAGAGTCACCATATTGCAGTATACAGAGCCTCAGATTGCAGTATACAGAGTCACCATATAGCAGTATACAGAGCCCCAGATAGCAGTAAACAGAGACACCAGATAGCAGTATACAGAGCCACCATATAGCAGTATACAGAGCCCCAGATAGCAGTATACAGTCACCATATAGCAGTATACAGAGCCCCAGATAGCAGTATACAGAGCCCCAGAGAGCAGTATACAGAGTCACCATATCACAGTATACATAGCACCAGATAGGGTATACAGTCATCAGATATGGGTATACAGAGTCACCATATCGCAGTATACTGAGCCCCAGATAGCAGTATACATAGCACCAGATAGGGTATACAGTCACCAGATAGGTGTATACAGAGCCACCAGATAGGGTATACAGTCACCAGAAAGGGTATACAGTCACCATATCGCAGTATACAGAGCCCCAGATAGGGTATACAGAGTCACCATATTGCAGTATACAGAGCCCCAGATAGGGTATACAGTCACCAGATAGGAGTATACAGAGCCCCAGATAGGTGTACACAGAGTCACCAGATAGGGTATACAGTCACCAGATAGGAATATACAGAATCCCAGATAGGTGTAAACAGAGTCACCAGATAGGGTATACAGTCACCAGATAGGAATATACAGAGTCCCAGATAGGTGTATACATAGCACCAGATAGGGTATACAGTCACCAGATAGGGGTATACAGAGTACCAGATAGGTGTATACATAGCACCAGATAGGGTATACAGTCACAAGATAGGAATATACAGAGTCCAAGATAGGTGTATACATCACCAGAGAGTTATTCGAGTCTTTCTGTCAGTGAGCATCGGCTTACCCGTACAGCGGTGGCGGCTGGGGAAATTTTAGGATGGGGGCAATAGACCCCGTCCTTCCTTTTTGACCCCTCCCGATTCTCATAAGCCCCACCCCTTATAGTTTCCACCCCTTGTGTCAGGAGTATACAGCCCAGCATCACCAGATAGGGTATACAGCATCACCAGATAGGGGTATATAGAGTCACCAGATAGGGGTATACAGAGTCGTCACCAGATGGGAGTGTACAGAGCCCCAGATATGGTATACAGAGTTACCAGATAGCAGTATACACTTACAGAGCACCAGATAGCAATATACAGAGTCACCACATAGCAGTATACAGAGCCCCAGATAGCAGTATACAGAGCCCCAGATAGCAGTATACAGAGTCACCATATAGCAGTATACAGAGTCACCAGATAGGGGTATACAGAGTCACCATATAGCAGTATACAGAGCCCCAGATAGCAGTATACAGAGCCCCAGATAGCAGTATACAGAGTCACCATATAGCAGTATACAGAGTCACCAGGTAGGGGTATACAGAGTCACCATATAGCAGTATACAGAGCCCCAGATAGGGTATACAGTCACCAGAAAGGGTATACAGTCACCAGATAGGGCTATAAAGAGTCACCATATCGCAGTATACAGAGCCCCAGATAGGGTATACAGAGTCACCATATTGCAGTATACAGAGCCCCAGATAGGGTATACAGTCACCAGATAGGAGTATACAGAGCCCCAGATAGGTGTACACAGAGTCACCAGATAGCGTATTCAGTCACCAGATAGGAATATACAGAGTCCCAGATAGGTGTATACATAGCACCAGATAGGGTATACAGTCACCAGATAGGGGTATACAGAGTCCCAAGATAGGTGTATACATAGCACCAGATAGGGTATACAGTTACCAGATAGGAATATACAGAGTTCCAGATAGGTGTATACATAGCATCAGTATACAGAGCCACCATATCGCAGTATACAGAGTCACCAGATAGGGTATACAGTCATCAGATAGGAGTATACAGAGCCACCATATCGCAGTATACAGTCACCAGATAGGAGTATACAGAGTCACCATATAGCAGTATACACGTGGCACTGACAGACCCCCCCCTCCGAAGTCGGGACAAGTCCCGCAGTTACCCCAATTAATAGGCAGGCTGGCAGTACGCACTGTGCAGAGCTCGGCTTGCGGACAACATTCTGGCAGTGGATGGTCTGCGGCGCGGGAGTCGGGACTGAAACCTGGCGGAGTGCTGCACGTCCGCCACAGTCCCGCCCCCTCCCACAGCATCCAATGCCAGTCACTCATTGGCTCAGGGAAGCCAATCAGACTATGTGTGAGCGCCTTTCCAGCGCACACACATAGTCTTTTATGACTATAGTCTTTTATGACTGTCAGCAGACAGCAAGGAGCCAAGAAAAAAAAAGTCAATATACCAGCGCCTCCTGTAGGAGGTCGGGCTGACTTTTTTCTTTTGTCAGCGGCGGGGAGGCAGCGCCCAAGCGCCCCTTATTGACCGGCTGCCGTACAGGGTGTATGGGCATACAGATGCACTGACAGTGTGCAGAAGACCTGCACGGCATCAGCAATCTGCTGATCGCTGGCACAATGCTTTACAGGCTCCTATTACAATAAAAAAAAAATGCACATTTTTTTACCTGTAAAGAGTAAGGGAGAGTTATAGCACTGTCAGGTTTTTTTTTGCCATCTTTGTCCCATTAAGGAGATCCCCCCATACTTCCTGTCCATAGCCAAAACAGGATGTAAGAGGAAATCCCTCCACAGTCATAGAATTCCTGGTTGTTACCAGGGTCACCAAAATGTGTGTCTCCATTGGAAGATTCTCCCTCTATACTGGGCTTAGTTCAAATCCCAACCATGGCACTACCTGTGTTGAGTTTGCGTGTTCTCCCTGTGCATGGATTTCCTCTGGGTACTTTGCTTTCTTCCCACACTCCTAAGACATGTTGGTAGGTTCATTGGCCCTAGTATATGAATGTGGGATTGTAAGCTCCTTGAGGGCAGGGACTGATGTCAATGTAAAATATACATTTAAATCATTGAGTAAACTGATGGTGCTATATAAGTACCGCATATACTCGTGTATAAGTCGACCCGTGTATAAGCCGACCCCCCTACTTTTGCCCAAAAAATATGGGAAAACTTATTGACCCGCGTATAAGCCTAGCGTGTGAAATGCAGCAGCCAGAACACAGGGACATCGAGCCAGAACACAGGGACAGGGAGCCAGAAAACAGGGACAGGGAGCCAGAACGCAGGGACAGGGAGCCAGAACACAGGGATTTTAGCCAGAACACAGGGATTTTAGCCAGAACACAGGAATTTATGCCAGGACACAGGGATTTTAATGCCAGGACACAGGGATTTTAATGCCAGGATACAGGGATTTTAATGCCAGGACACAGATACTGTAGCCAGAACACATAAGGGATGAGTAAGGTAGTTTAGTTTCACATTAAACAGAGCTGTGCTGCTTCTAAGAGCCGTTCTGTGCTTTGTAAGTGCGATTAAACACATTGGAATGCAGAGAATGCTGAGAATGCAGAGAGAGAGCTGCAGCTCTTCACTGAGATCAGGAGGTGGGCGGGACTGAACAGCTAACATCAGCTTGTCCCGCCCACCTCCCGACATCAAGCTGAGAATCTGACACCTCTCTCAGCATTCTCTACATTCCAATGTGTTTAATCACACTTACAAAGCACAGAACGGCTCTTAGAAGCAGCACGGCTCTGTTTAATGTGAAACTGCTGATCACCCACAGACACTGACTCGGGTTTAAGTTGAGGGGGGTGCTGATAAACTCGACTTATACCCGAGTATATACGGTACCTGTAATAAATATTACTGTTCTGGGACAACTCAAAATTTGGGACTTTCTTTAAATTTCGATGATAACAGTAAACAAGACAAACAGGGTGACAGGGGCACAGACAGCAATACAATCATATCAGGGGTTTTAATCCCTCTGCACTCTATCCTAAACTAAAAAAAGTTTAGTTATACTTTAATAAAAAGGTTAGTTGATAAGAAGAGTTTCTTACTATTTCTGGAAAATACCCCTTAAAGAGATTGTAAATGTTTTATTTTCCTTTTAATATCAGAAATATGTTATACTTACCTGCTCTGTGCAAGGGTTTTGCAAAGAAAAGCCCCAATCCTCCTCTTCTGGGGTCCCTTGCTGGCTTTCTTGGCTCCTCCTGCCTTCTGAGTGCCCACATAGCAAATGGCTTGCAATAGGGCACTCATGCAGGTTTGATTCCGTACCACATTGTGTGCATCTATTAACAAACACAGTGTAGCTTGTCCCCGCCCCCTGCTCCCTCAATGCTGGATTTGAGTGACAGCACCAGGAGTCAATGCATTAAGGTAAAAACATTAGCCTTTACAACCATTTTAACATTGTGCAGCACTGCTAAGCAGGAACTACATACCTAATTCAAATCTAGCTGTTGTATGTGAATAAATATGTACAAACATACAAGTTATAATTACATAACGCATATAGATAAGACAAGGCATTCTTTTGGCAATTTTGTCTTGCAAAATTCAATTTCTTTTTCAGGTATTTTGGAGACAAAAAAGTCACACCAAAAGCGGTTTAACCAGTGGTAATTTTTAAAGCTTATCTCCAGTTTTAATAGTTCTTTTGGACCCTCACTACTAGATGTGCCCACTGTGTGCTGTATAAACTGTATGTAGCCTCTGCTACATACAGAATACAGTGCTGTGCGCTGGCAGTGGTATGGGAGTGGTCCTGCTTCCAGAACAAAATTGAGGCGCTGCTCAGCCATTCACAAGGAGCTTTTTATTCTATGAATGAATACAAAACTTCCTTTGATTGGCCCAAGTGGAGATCGTGATGTCATCTGCCTGCCTTGTTGCCATTTTTAATGCAGCACTCAGAAAATCGACAACTGAGAGATCATTTCGTACAGGTTTCCTTCAGTGCTTCTGAGACGGAATTCAAAATGACAGCTGGTCCTGGTGATTTGAGCAGACAGAGTGGCCCCAACAGGGAGGAAGCCCTGGACATATGAGGTATGTCCAAAATACTTAGATGAAGATTTTTTTGGCATACCTCTAAGGCAGGCCATACGTGGTTCGAATCTTGGCAGGTTAAGCAGGAAACGGCCGAGATTCAAACCGTGCATGGACAGGCCGAATGTACCCAGTTGATCCATCGAGTACAACCATCTGCTATAGCCGCTAGCAATAATCACTGTCTTCTCCTGGCGGGGACGGCTTCCCCGCCCCCCCCCCCGGGAGAAAACATTGGCCCAGCAGGAGGGATTCCTGCATCAACACTGTCTGTGGTTGCAGGAAAGAAATTCACTCGGTGTATGGCTGGCCTAACTTCAAGGTCTTCATCTGGTTACATAAGAACACATAATTAGGTGTTTGTGGTGAGCATGGCCTTACAAGTACACGTGAAAGGGCGGTCATCACAACACAATCACAAAAATGTATTTTTTGAGTAAAGATAATCAAATTTCTTGTATATTACTTTTAACCATATCACAATACAGTGGTGAATAAGAGGGAGACTTTCATCATTTTACTTGCTATTTAAAGACTGAGTACATAGTCTAGGAACCCCTTTACCAGTTTGCCAGTGTACAGAGTATTTAATTAATCATCCTCACTCTTTTTTTGGGGCCCTTCCTCTCAAAATAAGGACTATGCTTATATCATTCTTATTACTATCACTGGCTGCATGTTCATACAAGTTGGCATCTTTTGAGAGACCTCTGAAATTCATGGCCATATTGGATATACACAAATCTGCCATATACAGTTTAAATCTCAGTCTGTATAAATTAGTTGACTCATTTCTATTTTTGAATGATTTTTCCATAAACTTGTAAACATAGATTTCTCAGGTATCCATGTTTACACAAACGCATTACTAGATGCGGGGCAACTGAAAGGTAAGTGACACCCCACCTCCCCAACATAAATTACCTTTTATGTAAATGAAATGTGAAAAATAACAGGGTTGGCATTCGGCGCTGTCTACATCACACATTGGTCTAGGACTCAGGCGTATTGGTATTGGGGATGGGGTGCTGATTGCGCTCCCTTTTTTCTCCTCCTTCATCTACCTGCTCTGCTCATGTCCCGCTGATGTGGTCCAGTGTCCACCAGACATGGCATGTAGTTCTGGCGCTACTGCCTACTATGCCCTCTGAGGGGTTTGATGTTCTGCGAGCAGTGGGGAATACTTCCATCCAAACATATGCATTGTGAACTAGGAAGTATGGAGCTACCTTGAAGAAGCAGCATTATGTATTATGTATTGTATGTCTTTTATTGAATGAATTCATACCTTTTTAACTATATATCAATACATTTTGGACTTTTTATACATTGGTGTATCAATTGCTCACCGTACCAACAGCATCCTTTAAAGTCCCGTAGTTCATACATCTCATCATGAGGATATGCCTTTTCTTGTGTTCACATCATTAATTGGGATGTGGATTCTGATGGTGCCTTTGGGACTGGTTTAATACCTTTTTTTTTAAGGTTGGCAAAATAAAATCAACTTACTTTGAGCATCATAACTTTATACGCATAAAACTTTTTTCCTTTTCCCTTTCCGAGTGCTCCTTCAAACTTCTCCACAAACTGCTGAGCATCCCTAAAATTTTGGAAGCAAATCATTTATTTCATAAATGACACTACAAAAAAATAAGAACCAACATGTTGACACATTTGATATTACTTTGGTAAAATGTCTGCACTGACAAACTTACAGTGATTGTAAACATTTGTATTTTTTTTTTAAATAACAAATATGTCATAATTACCATCGGTGTGCAATGGTTTTGCACAGAGCAGCCCCAATCCTCTTCTTCTCAGGTCCCCCACTGGCGTTCCTGGCTCCTCCTGCCTTCCTCCTGCCCCATAGCAAGCCTCTTCATATGAGGGCACTTGAGAGTGCTCAATCCTGAGCCGCACTATGTGCATCTATTGACACACTCAGTGTGACTCAGCCCCTTTCTGGCTCTCTCCTCACAGATTGTGATTGACAGCAGCAGGAGCCAATGGCTCCCACTGCTGCACCTGAGTACTGAGACAAGCACAATGCTGGATTGAGACTGGGCTCAGGTAAGTATTTGGGGTGAACTGGGGGGGGGGGGGGGCTGGTCACAGAAGGTTTTTTACCTTAATGCATCCTCTGCATTAAGGTAAAAAAATACTTCTGCCTTTAGAACCACTTTAAATCTGAACTCAGGGATAAACAAATACTGTGCAAATACAAGAGGCAGGTGTATTCTTTCCTGAATTTTGATGAGTGAGATTTTGATTGATTGTGTAATCCACCCAGATTTATGCAATTATCCAGTATTAAACGTTGCCTCTGTGCAGAAGCTTCCTGTAATTAAGATTGGTCACTGCTGCTGCTCTCTCTCCTTGTGCAGGGTCACTGGTCTTGTATTTGCCCCCTCCTCTAGTTTTCTGCAAGCAGCATTTACAAGGTGGATCTGCTGGGTCCTGCCCACATCTCCTCTATCTTCACGGGTTATGTGTAACATATTGATAGATAATGTGACTGCTACTTTTACATGGCTCCAACTGCTGTCAGTCAAACTCTTGTGAGAAGGAGAAGAGGCGTGGCTTACTGCTACTGTGTGTGTACATGGACGCACACACCCTGGCTCAGTTGTGTGCATACACGGGTGTGTTCTTAGGCACCCAGAGGAGGGAGGACTGGACAGCACTGGTGTGGTCTTTCAAAGAGGAAATGTGGGAACCGCTCTCTGCAATATCATTGCACAGAGCAGGTAAGTAACATAATCAGGAGTAGCTTTTAGTCCTCTGCTTCACACATGTTCAAAATAAAAATAAACAACAGCCTTTGAAATACAGAGTAAAAATAAATAATTCATATAAATAAACGGTTTTAAATGGTCGTACAAATATATATTTGAAATCAAATCTTTATTATTTTGTGGAAATAACATGGTGTGGGCGGATTTCTGCCAGTCACCGGCTGTGTCACGCCCCTCCACCCTGTGTCTTAGAATAAGAGGGAAGTGAAGCATCTATTAATCTACATGTAAAATCCCACCCCCATTGTGTTTAGCTGGTTAGTGGGCATGGAGGAGGAGGGAGAGGGTGGGCTGTCATTTACCACTGTGTATATACCCACATGTGTGACTCTATAGTCACATGCACTGCTCAGATGTGATAGGGAGGAAATGCTCAGCATAGAAAGTCACTGAAGACTGAGCATGTGCAGAGTTGCCACCACAGCTGCAAAATCCCTAGCTGGATTGGGGACATAAACAGAAGAAGGAGATAGGGAGCAGAAGGATCAACCAGGTTTTTACAGAATACCATAGTGACTGAGTGAGTATGAACAGCATGTAATACAGCATTTATTGATAGTGTTTTATGATGTGGCTTTAGTAACACTTTAAACAGCCTTTAATATCTCTTTAACCACTTCAGCCCCGGAAGGATTTCCAGCTTTAGGACCGGAGCCCTTTTTGCGATTCGGCGCTGCGTCGATTTAACTGACAATTGCGCGGTCGTGCGGCGTTGTACCCAAACGAAATTTGCGTCCTTTTTTTTCCCACAAATAGAGCTTTCTTTTGGTGGTATTTGATCACCGCTGCGTCATTTCTGATCGCCGCTATAAACAAAAGAAGAGCGACAATTTTGCAAAAAAACCCAAATTTCTTACTTTTTGCTAAAATACAAATCCAAAAAAAAAAATATAAAAAAACATTTTTTTTCATCGGTTTTGGCTGATTTATATTCTTCCTCATATTTGTGATAAAAAAATCGCAATCGGCGTTTATTGATTGGTTTGCGCAAAAGTGGTCGCGTTTACGGATGATGAGAATTCATTTTTGTGGTTTTTATTTTTTTTATTTTTTACTAGTAATGGCGGCGATCTGCGATTTTTAGCGGTACTGCGATATTTCAGCGGACATGTCGGAACATTTTGACACTTTTTTGGGACTATTGGCATTTATACAGCGATCAGTGCTATAAAAATGCACTGATTACTGTGTAAATGCCATTGGCAGTGAAGGCGTTAACCTGCAGGGGGCGCTCTAAGGGTTAACTGTGTTCCCTGGGCGTGTTCTAACTGTGGGGGGACTGCCCTAGCTGGGGAAGGGAAGTGGTCACAGCCTCCATGTACAGGAAGGCTGTGATCACAGCCCTTCCCCTTCACAGAACGGAGGTCCGTGTTTACTTACACGGACCTCCGTTCTTTCACTCCGGGGGGGCATCGCGCGTGGCCGGCGGAGATCGACTCCGCCGCACCCGCTCCCTGGCCCTCCCCGAACACAGTGAGCGCACGGGCGCGCCTCCGGCGGCGCGCGCTCACTAGGCTCGATCCCGCAGCCGCCGTCATATGATGGCGTTTTGCGGGAAAGAGCCACCTTGTCGCCGTCAATTGCCGACCAGCGGTGGGCAAGCGGTTAAAGTGGTTATGAAGCTTTGTTTTTGTTTTTATTATAAAAATAACAAACATGCCTATACTTAACTGCTCTTGCAATGGTTTTGCCCAGAGCAGCCCTGATCTTCTTCTTCTGGGGTCCCCTGCCAGCACTCCAGGCCCCTCTCCTGCATCGGGCTTTCCCTGGGGGCACCCATGCATGCTCGCTCCCGAGTCCCACTGTTGCATTCATTGACACAGACAGCAGGATTGGCCCCGCTCCCGTGTCACCGGATTTGATGAAAAGCGGCGGGAGCTAGATCGGGCTCAGGTAAGAAAAAGTGGAGGTCTGGGAGGCAGCTGTAGCATGGAAGGTTTTTCACCTTAATGCATAGAATGCATTAAGGTGAAAATCTTAAGGCTTTAGGACCACTTTAAATATTTAACAACAGTGAATGTTACCATGATATTAAGTCTTACTTTAACACTTCCAACTTTTGCTTCATTTTCCAAGGCTTGTTTCTTATAGTTGCAATTAGTTTCTTTTTTTCCTCTACCGCCTCTTTTAATTTATCTAACTCCTCCTCTGTGATATCGTCTTCTTCTTCGTCAGACCTACAAAAGACATTTTTTTCAGCCAAGTAGACTACAGGCTATCGTCTATAACAAATATCTATATTGTATCTGATTGAATTAGAAGCATATCACACATAATCACATATAATGCACATGGAATTAAGCTTTTACTAGGCTAAGGTAATGGGCACTCATTAGATCTAAGCTATTAGTAAAACAGAACAAGTGAAGTGTCTCTGGAGGCCTTATGTAGGCAGCCACACATCACTCATTCAGTTAACCTTCGAGTAAAAGTGACAGCAGGGAGATGTTGGACAAGTTCTCAAGGGGTACAGCAGAATAATAATTAAAGAGGAGTCTGCATTTGAACCCTTAACAAAATAACTAAAATAAATTAAAATAATGTTCTGTCTACCTGTTTGTATTATTAAGTAAATAGAAAGGTGCCCATATAAAAATGAATATGCAAAATTATTATTATTAAGAAAAGCACAGAATTTTTTTTTTTTTTCAAATAAATATGGTACTGTATATGAACAATTTAAAAAAAAAGAGAAACAATAACTCAAAGTGAATTTATTAAAACTTTTTAAGAAACACACAAAATTATTAACGTTGTTCTAACCATTTCATAATGAACTGTCATCCAAAAATGACTAGATTTTAAAGCGGTAGTAAACCCTAAAATCAATTTTTACATACAGGTAAGCCTATAATAAGGCTTACCTGTAGGTAAAAAGAATATCTCCTAAACCTGCATGGTTCAGGAGATATTCGCCCTGCATGCAGCCGCTGACATTAGCGGCGCATGCGCTCTGACGATCCGGCCGAGGCGGCCGGCATCTCAGAGCTGGCTGCCGGTGCGAAGAGCTCCCGCGCGCATGCGCGGGAGTGACGTCACGCGGCTCCGGCCACTCACAGCGCTGGAGCCGCGTACCCGGAAGACAGAAGAGGACAAAGATGTCAGCGTCCTTAGCGCTGACCGACTCGGGCATCGGGGGCCTCGTTCTAAGGTAAGTATTTCATAATATGTTAGTATGCGATGCATACTAACATATTATGCGATTTTCTTGCAGGATTTTTTTTTATTTTTATTTCT
>BLSH010504771.1:37241-52255 GCA_018402905.1 Glandirana rugosa
GAGATCCCACTCCATCCACGTCTCACGTCCCCACTCCATCCACGCCCTCACCTCTGCACTCTGCACCCACCTCACCCTTGCACTCTGCACCCACCTCACCCCTGAACTTTGTACCCACCTCACCCCTGCACTCTGCACCCACCTCACCCCTGCACTCTGCACCCACCTCACCCTGCATTCTGCACCCACCTCACCCTGCACTCTGCACCTACCTCTCCCTGCACTCTGCACCCACCTCACCCTGCAAATGCCTCACCCCTGCACTCTGCACCTACCTCACCCCTGCACTCAGCACCTACCTCACCCCTACACTCTACACCCACCTCACCCCTGCACTCTGCACCTTCCTCAACCCGCACCTACCTCACCCCTGCACTCTGCACCTACCTCACCCTAGAGGGGGCCCAATGCAATGTTTGGCCAGGGTCCAATCAATGTTAAAGACGGCCCTGGCCAGAAGTAATAGGGAGCAAGGAAGCAGAAATATGCAGCAATATTATTAGGCAGCAAAAGCAGAGCTGGTGCACAAAGTCATATATGAAGAGTTACCTGTTAGGCCTCATGCGCACAGAGCATTAGATTTTCTCCTCTGAACGCCTTCTACTCCTGGCAGGAAAAGTCTGCTTACAAAATGCACCTAAAGCTTTGTATTGCACATGTATTTAGTCAATGTAAAACATGTTTAGGCACATCAAGCATTTCAGTTTTAATGGATTCTATTGGACAGAATATTAATATTAATTTATTCTGGCCATTGGAATGAATGAACGCTCCAGTTCTAAATGCACCTAGCGTTTAAGAGCATTCAGACTCGTGTAAGGCACGTCAAGCTTTTTCTGATTAAAAGCTCCTCTCCTGAACTCACTGGTGATGGTGTTTTTTCTTAGCCTGTAAATATTCCTCTTCTAACACTCCTGTAAATGCCTATGTGTGCATGAACAAATAGGCTAAAAACATAAATGTCACACGCCTGTAAAAATTGTGTTTTTTAACCACTTCCAGACCTGCTTTTCTGGCACTTTTTGTGTACATGTAACACTCAGTAATTTTTGCTAGAAAATTACTTAGACCCCCCCCCCCCCCCAACATTATATATTAGCAGAGGCCTTAGAGAATAAATTGGTGGGTTTTGCAATTTTTTTGTCACACAGTAGGTTTTTCAAATGCATTTTTTTGGGGGAAAAGTACACTATTTTGAATTTTAACCACTTGACCACTGGGCTCTTAAATCCCCTTCCTAACCAAACCGATTTTCAGCTTTCAGCGCTCTCACATTTTTAATGACAATTACTCAGCCATGCAACACTGCACCTTTATATGCATATGACATTTTTGTTCTTTTTTTCCACACAAATATAGCTTTCTTTTGGTGGTATTTAATCAACACTGTTTTTTTTATTTTTTGCACTATAAAGGAAAAAAGACCGAAAATTGTATAAAAAATGCATTTTTCTTTGTTTCTATTATAAAATTTTGCGAATTAGTAATTTTTCTTCATAAATTTTGGTTAAAATTTATACTGCTACATATCTTTGGTAAAATAACCAAAATTAGTGTATATTATTTGGTCTTTATTAGAGTTGAGCGAACCCGAACTGTAAAGTTCGGGTCCGTACCGAACTTTGGGGTGTCCGTGACCCGGACCCGAACCCGGACATTTGAAAAAAAGTTTGGGTTCGGGTTCTGGGTTTGGGTATTTGATCCCACCTGTTGAATAGCTCCAGGGCAGCCAATCAACAAGCTTTTCACTGGTTTGCCCTTAGAAGCCATCACAGCCATGCCTACTAATGGCATGGCTGTGATTGGCCAGTGCATCATGTGACCCAGCCTCTTTATAAGCTGGAGTCACTGTGCTGCATGTCACATGCACTCTGGCTAGTGTAGGGAGAGGATGCTGCCGGCGCTGTGAGGAACAGATGCAGATATAATAACATCTCATCCTGCAGTACAGAACGATCTGATTGTGGACTAGGTAGAGATTACTATTACTACTGCTTTTAGGGACAGATTGCAGATCTAATAACATCTCATCCTGCATTACAGAACGATCTGACTGGACTAGGTAGAGTCTACTGCTTAGAGGGACAGATTATTGTTCTAAAATCATCTCCTAGTTCTATAGGGTCAGGTTCCTGCTGTTGCTGTAAGGGACAGATTATTGTTCTAAAATCATCGCCTACTCCTATAGGGTCAGGTTCCTGCTGTTGCTGTAAGGGACAGATTATTGTTCTAAAATTATTTTACTTCCTTTTGCAGCCCTCTAGCACTTTCCTGGACTTTTTTACAGTCATTTTTGTGCCGAAAAGTTCGGGTCCCCATTGACTTCAATGGGGTTCGGGGTCAAGTTCGGGTCAAGTTCGGTACCGAACCCGAACTTTTTCGCGAAGTTAGTCCGAACCCACTGAACCCGAGCATCCAGGTGTTCGCTCAACTCTAGCCTTTATAGAGTCTACAAGCTATGGTGCCAATCACTGAAAATTGATCACACCTAATGTACTGATGGCCTATCTAATTTCTTGAGACATTAACAAGCCAGGGAAGTACAAATACCCCACAAATGACCCCTTTTTGTAAAGTACACATTCCAAACTATTTCGTAAGAGGCATGGTGAGTTTTTTGAAGTTGTATTTTTTTCCCACAATTCTTTGCATAATGAAGATTTTTTTTTTCACAAAATTGTCATATTAACAGGTTATTTCTCACACTCATCATATGGATACCACAAATTATACCCCAAAACACATTCTACTGTTTCTCCTGAGTATGGTGATACCCCATGTGTGAGACTTTTATACAGCCTGGCCACGTAGAGAGGCCCAACATGAAGGGAGCATCATCAGGCATTCTAAAAGCATAAATTACACATTACATTTCTTGATTGCCTCTTGCACTTTTGAAGGTCATGGAGCACCAGGACAATGGAAACACCCAAAAAATTACCCCATTTTGGAAAGCAAACACCCTAGGAGGCATAATGAGTCTTTTGAATATGTCATTTTTGAAAAATGTGGAAAGAAAATGAAAACGCATTTTGTTTTACACAAAGTTGTCCATTTATACAATATTTCTAACACACAG
Source organism: Glandirana rugosa (assembly GCA_018402905.1). NCBI lineage: Eukaryota > Metazoa > Chordata > Amphibia > Anura > Ranidae > Glandirana > Glandirana rugosa. The sequence continues at coordinate 40,321 of BLSH010504771.1, forward strand.
CATGTACATAGCAAAAATGACACCTCAAAATACATTCTGCTACTCGCCCTGAATATGGCGGTACCACATTTATGAGACTTTTCCACAGCCTGGCCACATACAGAGGCCCAACATCCAGGGAGCACCGTCAGGTGTTCTGGGGCATAAATTTCAAATCCAATTTGACTACACTTTTGTGAGGCACTGTAGTGGCACTGATGGGCACTGTAGTGGCATGGGTAGCCAAGCATGAATGATATGGCAGAGTATGGATGGGATGGCTGAGCATGGATGGCTGAGTATGGATGAGATAGCTGAGTATGGATGGGGATGGCTGAGCATGGATGGGGATGACTGAGCACGGATGGGATGGCTGAGCATGGATGGGGATGACTGAGCATGGATGGGGATGACTGAGAATGGATGGGATGACTGAGCATGGATGGGAATGACTAAGCACGGATGGGGATGACTGAGCGTGGATGGATGGAGATGACTGAGCATGGATAGGGATGACTGAGCATGAATGGGATGGCTGAGCATGGATGGCTGAGTATGGATGAGATGGCTGAGTATGGATGGGGATGGCTGAGCATGGATGGGGATGACTGATCATGGATGGGATGTCTGAGCACAGATGGGGATGACTGAGCGTGGATTGGGATGACTGAGCACAGATGGGGATGACTGAGCACAGATGAGGATGACTGAGTACGGATGGGGATGACTGATCATTGATGGGATGGCTGAGCAGAGATGGGGATGACTGAGCATGGATGGGGATGACTGAGCTTGGATGGGGATGACTGAGCATGGATCTATCCCCTTTCCTCTCACACTGTACCGATCGGTACAGAGAGGGGAGAGATAAGCCAGACTTGTTTACATTTGATCACTCTGTCATTTGATGGAGCGATCATGTGGTAAAGGGCCACTGTCAGTGGCTGTTTACCGTGATCCATAATGCGTGGAGTCCCTGGACCAGGCGGTAATGGATATTCCTGGGTGCATGCCCCAGGGGGCACGTGGGAGCGCGATTCTGGGAGGATGTTATAGTACGCCCTCCCAGAATAATGCGTCTACCTTGCAGCCCTTTTTCTTCAATGGGCGGTTGGCAAGTGGTTAATGCAAAAAAATACAATACATAACCAAATTTTTATGTAAAATATAAAAGATGATGTTAAACTGAGTAAATGGATACCAAACATGTGCACACCCGTGCAACAGCAACAAACAATGTAAATTTTACTAACCATAGGCAATGCTTTAAAAGCCTTTACAGTTTACCACTTTAGATTTATGGAGTAGGTCTGGTGCTGCCCATGATCTGACGTTCGTGGTGATACCTCACATGTGTGCATGGACGTCCGCATGGGGGGGGCAAGTGTCACCTTAAAGCAAGGTGTCCACACATGGACACTCAGGGTCGATCGTGGATGGGTGCACAGGGTGCACCACGCCCAGGCGCCGTAAGCTGCCGCAAAGGGGGGGGGGCACTGAAGCTGTGGCAGTCACTTAGTGTTACATTCAGCAGCAGCAGCACTGCCCCGACTCCTTAGAATCTCTTATTGTACCATCCGCTGGCCTCTCTGCTGCCCGCTGCACTGGTTGCTAGACTCGCCTGCCGCCTGGCATATAGCAACCAGTAACGTCACATCAGGAGGCCGAGGCGAGGCCCCAGCATTCAGAAAGGAGGAGGAACTTCGCACCTGGTCAATTTTGGCTCCACCCGCCTCCTCCATCTTCTCCATGCAGAGCGGCTTAGAGCCTCAGAGGAGAGGAAAGGAGCAAGCCTGAAGAGCTGAATGTGAGCTGTCCACCTGCAGCGGCACCTGCCTGAGGCGAGGCAGCCTGTGTTCATGTTCTGGAGCTCAGCTAACAGCACTACTTGTATAATTGCAGTCAAGGGGTTATATTAAATATTTCATGACAGATATGCGGGAGATATCATTGCTAACCTTCTAAAAATGCTCTTTTCCTGGCTGTAATGCTGACCCGTGGGTCTGAATGCTTTGTAAGCCAGAGCCTGTATGCACATCAGAAAAGTTTAAGGAAAGTTATAAATTCTTATCTGCATACCTCCTCCGGGTTCATGAATATAAATATTGGAACAACAGGGCCATGGTGCTGGTATTTTCAGAAAGAAAAGTTAGTAGTGGAAACCTCTGTATACATAAAAACAGATTAGACATTTCTAATCAGACAATGGCAGCTTGATCCTTCTATTAAGCTTTTGCATCAGGTTTCTCCAACCTTTGCATGCCTGCGCTTTATGTGATAATGACTAAGGCCCTCCCCTTCATGACATTGTCAAAAAGGGCCGGAGCATGTGTGACCTTAAAATGATGCCCCCCCCCCCCCTGAAAAAAGTTCTGCGAATGCCCATACATGTGTGGGACGATCGTTGCCGACCCCTTGGGGGTGTAATGTTTTTTAATTATTATTTTTTTTCATTTTTGCACCGTTGCTTTAACTTTTTTTATCACTTTAATTGCTAAACATCTTTATGACAGCAATAGGCACATGACAGGTACTCTTTATGGAGAGATCTGGGGTCTATAAGACCACAGATCCCTCCTCTGCCCTTAAAAGCATTTAAAACACCAAGAACGGTATTTTTGAATGCTTTGATTTTTAAAAAATGGCGCCATTGACATCCAGGTAAATCAGAAATTATGTAAAATCACCTCTTCTAGGTTACTATAGCGAAATGCCGATCAAAGCCGATCCCACCTTTGTTTGGCTGTTCAGCCAGCTGGTGGATGTGCCGGCTGGTTGTTCGGGTCTCCCGGTGGGACAGGAGAGCCCAAGCAAGTTGCGTAAAGGGGGACATCCCCTTCCGCTGCTTGTAATAGCAATCGAGTGGCTAGTTAGCCGCTCTGATTGCTGTTACAAGTAAGCCAGCCACCGGCTCTAAAAAATGGTACTGGGGCCTGCAGTTACAGACATCATTCCGGTATAACCACCGAAAGTCCCTGCGACATACGGGTACGCCACTGGTCCGGAAGTGGTGTACATGAGGCCTTATAGCCATGAACTACAGTTTATACACTTGCCTGAAGTGAGCTACTAGTATATATAAAAGCATAGCAGTATGCATACATCCATGTCTGATTAGTACAAATAATGTCACACAGTATAAACTACAAAGTTAGCACAGAGGTTACCCTTCACCATCCTTTTTCTTCTTGTCTTTCTTTTTAGTATTATCCCTTGCTTTTCTGTTTGGTGCTCCAGGTCCCTTCCTTCCTCTTTTCCCCCTCTTGCCAGCAGGAGAGCCTTCTCCATCTTCTTCATTTTCTTCATCCGGGACATTTGCACCCTCATCATCAGTTTCTGCCAACCAAGGTTTCATGTTTGGTATTCTCCAGTTTTTCTCCCGACGTTTTGGCGGGAGATCTTCCTCATCCTCAGAGTCTTCCAGTTCCCCTTAGGCATAAAAAACACAAAGTAATCTCTTACTCAATTTATGCAAACAGTTTTTTTTACTCATTTATGCCAGATTGCTTCTTGGTGCCCTACTTCCTTTTGAAGATTATAAAAATGTGTTAATCTGCTGGCCTGCCCTACCACACGGTAGATGTAGTTACCATGTCCTATACTGTTGTGTCCCTAACTAAATTTAGTGTGTTTGCTGCTGGGCTGTAACCAGCCTGACTATCTGTTTACCTTTTTCTAGGCTCTGCAGATCTGCAGGTCAACCCTTAGCTAAATGGGTTGATTGCTTCTTCCTTCTGCGATAGAAAATTGATCGAAAAATTGTTTGTATTTGATAAAGATCGTGCCTGGGATAAAGCCATCATTGTAGCAACATTTTTCCCCCACTTGTCGACATATTGGAATGTTAATAACATAAATGGTACACTTTTTGTTGATCGATTTCACGATCAGCTAAAATGATGTAAACATTTTTTGACCTTTGTGTACCCTCCCACTCACCAACTGTATTTATTTCACCAGGTGACAAAGAACACCTGAAATTACACATAGTTTCTGTGCGCGGCACATCTGCCATTTGAGCCGTCATTTCGTGGGCGCTTTCATGTGTTGTGTTTTTGCTATGGATTCTCAAAAGAAGAGGAAGGTAGCAATTTCGGCACTGGGAAAGATCTTTCTTGTGCTTCTGGGGTTACATTTTTCCATGCACATTTGTTATAAGCAGGGCCAGATCTAGCATGTCTCATGTGGGGGTGCAGTAATAAATGTCAGGTAGGCAGAGGATGGGAGGTCAGCGGGGCAGGAAAAAAGACAAAACTCAGAACAAAGAATCATTTTTTATTATTTAAAAGTTTCCATCACATATGCTTTTCTGCACAATTGCGGTAAAACAGTGGGAGGGAATGAAAAATTCAGCCTAAATACAGAGTGCAGGGATCAGAAGTATATTTATGTACAGTACATAGTGCAAGGATCTGGTATTTGAATTTTCAGCAAGTATGTGTTGATCTTGCCAAAAATGCATTGTCCTTGTTACTTACTGATAGTTGAACTGGAAACATAATTCAACGTTACCTGTATAGAGGGGCAGGGCTCATGAATGGGTAATGCACAGGTCAACAATATGTACTGTGCAGAACGCAGGGGTCAGAAGTTTGCAAAGCACAAAATGCACAGTCATCTACAGTACTTATCTTTAAAGGGTCAGCACTTGCAAACAGATAATTTTGCATTCTTTAACGGCCAGTTCACATCAGAACACGATGTGGGAAACCCGTATTCCATGCGCATTTCACACAGAGCATACAAAATGGACTGCAGTTGCGATCTGCAGCGGGTGTCAATGAAAATTTTAAGCGGAACTATACTCACTCAGCTCGCCGCTGACATCTTCGAGAGGCACCTTCTGGGTAGCGAGTGCCAGCAGCTTTCATTGACTGGGCAGGAGTTCTGTTGGCTTCTGCATTGCCAAATTTCTATAGTGAGCTGCGCTTGCATGGCTTACATGTACAGTGGTAGACAGGCAGGTAGGTAATTTTAAACTTTAAAAAACAATAATAATAATAAATGCACATTTTTTTGCACGTAAAAAAATTTGCATTTGCATTTTTTTTTATAGGAGCCTGGAGAGCTTTGCACCCATGCAGGAATCCTACAGACTGTCACTGTAAGCTAACTGCTCCTACATCGTATATCCTATAGTCAGGCAGTTTTACAATGACAGGAAGAATCAATTCATTGAGAACTACAAGCCAACAGCTGCAAAGGCTCTTTTACATTCCCAAAACTCTGCAAATGAATGACGTGGCCAGGCGGAGCCCCGCATGGCCATGTTTTTTAAAAATTGTGCCAGCAAGTGAGGGGAGAAAATTGGTAGACGATTCTAAAGGAATGGGAGTGGAGGTGAAGAGGAGCTGCCTGGAGTATTCATGAGGGCCCTGACCAATCAGGGCCCTCATAGGTTGGCAGGGGGCAGGCCCTCTCAAATACTCAGGGTCAGCCCAGCTGGGAGCAGTGGAGTTTCGGTGGAAGCTGGAGATGGAGTGCTAGGCTGTCGGTGACCCTTGATGGTAGCCCCCTAGTCTGGGGGGGTGACCTTGGGCCTGGGCTCAGGTGCAAAAGGGACCCTCTTCACAACACATAGAGGTGTCCTGACAAGAGGCACGGGAGCAAGTGGAGGACAGCAGGAGAACACTGCCAGGCAAATCTCCAGGGAGGAAGACAGCCTGGTGGGCTAGTGAGTGTTACAGTCAAGAGGACTGAGAGGCATGCCTGAAAGTACTGGGTGCAAGCAGTCTAGGATGGTTGCAGAGTCAACCTGGGAGGCATTCAGGATGTGGCAGGATCATCTTGGCATCTTAGCTACACTCTAAAAAGCGACCCACTGCAGATTGCTTTACAGAGCATCGGCTAATGTGAACCTGGACTAATATCAGTCACTGTAATGCCACCCATATTGCTGTCCTTTTAACATGATGACAGTAAGCTGACACCTATGCTTCACCGGTGTAAGGTCACCCTGTTAAAAGGACAGCAATATGGGTGGCATTACAATGACTGATAAGTGTGTGTGTGTATGGGGGTGAGGGGTACAGACTAAGCACTGCACAGGCATATCTAGTAGCTTTTAAGTATCACTGGGGCAGGAGCTTCTTTGCAAAGTAGACCCACCCCGCACCAACACAGGAAGGTGGACAACTTGACTGCTGTGATGGACACCCTGTGTGCCCATTGGCTGAGGAGGCAGTGGGAGGCGGTGCAACCCGATGGTAGCTAAGGTCCCCTCCTCTTTACATCACCTGGGATCTCCAGAGTCCCAGCCCAGCCATCTAGCTTAGTATGCAGGCGGGCAGGCTGGGATGGCATGTATTTTGATACAGCAATCTTGTATTAGTGGATATTAGGGGACAGTGGCAACCCATATAGCCTTCTTGCCGGCGCCCCCCTAGATCCGGCCATGGTTATACATTTTTTTCAATCTAATTCCGATCGCTACCACTACTAACGTTTAGCAAATTGTTCACATAGGCAACAAAATTCTGACACAACGGTTCGTTTTCTTGCCATAAAGCTTTGCATTTCAAGAAACGAAATGAGCCCACTAACATTTAGAAAGATGAACGATTGAGCATTTTGAATGGTTTTTTGAAAATTTTCTATCCATCTATGGCCAGCTTTAGGAAGGTACAACAAATCCCTGAGGAGAGTTTTTAGGGGTATGGTTTGGGGAGATGATAAAAATTTGGGCCACATTTCCAGAGTGTTCCTACTGGGCTTTGCTTGGGCAGAATGTCTGTTTGGAAGATCACTGATTGCACTTTGTCTCAGCCAAGGGCATGTGCTGTAGGCCCAATGACTTTAGGTGCTTGCTGGTATGGACGTTTGGAGATAACTGGGCTAAAGGAACCTACTTGCTGAAGAGTGTCGCTGAGGAGCTAGGTAGAGCTGCTGTCTGAACATTGTGAGAAGGATTTACCACTCACCAAGCAAGTTATCTTGGAATGCTCTAAAAGTGTTAAGAGACAGATTGCTTAGAGAGAGAGATCCATTGCTACTTAAAGTGGTTGTAAACCCTCACATATACCCAGTGAAGTCAACAGCCTCAGATGATACACAGAGATTAAACAAACCCTCCAAACTAGTTTTTACTTGTTTATCTACAGTCTTCTGCTTTCTACACCCTCTCAAATGTGCAGACCATGTTAAGAACATTTCTTCGTCTGTCAGCAGCACAGGGGAGAGGGCAGAGAGACTGCAGTTACAGTGTGTGAGAGCTGATTGGAGAAAAGGAACACACACCCCTTCACCCAGCTGAAGAATTGTGTTCTGAATAGACAAGCTCCATTCTGCGCTCTCCCTCCCATCCCTCCCTCCCAACACAAATGTAGCCAATGGCCCCCTTAGGGGTGGCTGAGTGTTGTGGGTCAAATGCTCACACTGCCCTCAATCATATCCATACCGCTTCAGAGTGACAGAACAGGTCGGTACTTTGGTTTATTTTGTTTTATTAGGGGAATTGAACTTAGGGGGGATGCCCAAAGAATTAATTCAACGCACACGGGACCATCTATATATACTTTACGTATATACAACACATCTCTTCCTCCAGCACATCACTTGCTTCTACAGACTCCAGTTCCTCTCTCCTGCACACTTCTTACTTCCACTGATGAGGCCTGGAAGGAAATTTACCAGCCTCCACTTTACACGGCCTAGCTAGCACATATGAGACCCGATGCAGATTCATAAGGCCTCTGGACCACCCTTTGCGGGTTTAGAGGCCAAGGTTCACCTTGTGTAGCAGAGTCACTTCAGTTGCTAGCTAGCCAGCGATGGACTACAACTCCCAGCCCATCCTCTTGCTCCAGGCCCCTGCCAGCCACTTCAGCTGCGACGGCCTTCCCCACTACCACGGTGACACCACAGTTCCTTATTGACTTCTGCATCCTTTCAGATTGCCTCGCTTTTCCCCCAATCTGCTCCCGCATGCCTCTACAGCTTTCCAGGGTGTGTGTCACTCACCGACCCCCGGTGGACTCCTTGCTGAACTTCTCCAGTAGTAGCACTATCTGTTGCTCTCCTGCTCCCTTGTGCCTCTCCTCAAGGATCCTACTATGCTCTCGGATGCACCCGAGCCCTAGGCCTCAAGGTCACCCCCCAGACTGGGGGCTCCTGATGGGGCCTCAGCAACCTCAGCTACATTCCAGCTCTTCCATCCAAACTCACTCCTCCCAGACTGGGCAGACTCTGGGTATTTAAGGAGGCCTGCTACCTGCCAATCCAGATTGGGGATTGGTCAAGGCTCCTTAGAATACCCCAGATGGCTACACCTCCCTCCCAGCTCTCTGTCAAGAACATTCCACCAGCTTCTGTACAGAAGTGGGAGGTCCTGGTGACCTCATCTGTGAATCACCCAGTCCTACCTGAGCCACTCCCAGCCCAGAAACAAAAACAATCAGGCCTGCATGTAGTCGGGCCTGACCAAATTTTCCTCACCTTACCAAAAATCCTCTCTAACTCTCCACCTAAGTAGGGGGCGCCACACAAATTTATCTCATGTGTTGGGAAAACTTCTCAGAAGTGACTCATGCTGATAACAGAGGAACAAAGCACCAGAGAGAAATGACATTTAGAGCTTTGAAAAGAGATAAGTAAACACTGCAGATACATGTGCTTTGCTCAAATTCCATGACTGAGGTTTACAACCTCTTAAAAAAAAGACACTCTGCTCTTACAAAGTCGTAGGTTTGTTGGACTGCTCTCAAAGGGCCTTATTAATAAAACTTCTACTTCAGAATGCCTGTCATCTTATTGTGCTGCTTCTAGGGATCCTGTATCCCCAAACCCTCTCTCCTAAGAGAGCAAATATAAATATCAGAAATGGTTTCAGCATTACCCTGTAACCCAAAATTTGTGACCTGATCCTGTTGACCCCTGTTACCAATCTGGTTTGCTTGTCACATTCTTCTGGATTTCCCATTCCTGGGTTCATTTGGACTTCTGTCCTGTTGCTACTCACTGCGGCCTGCTCCTTTAACTATGTTACTGCCTGCTGCCTTGCGCTATTCTGTTCACCTGTTGCCAACCCTGGCTTGTCTTTTGACCCTGCATCTGTCGTTGATTTTATTCTCCTCTAATCCTTTGTTGCTGACCCGAGCATGAACATTGTCACTATTGCCTTCTGTCTTAAACTTCCTGGTTACTGTGTTTTTCACTTCTCCAGTTCCAGTGCTCTCAAGTTATAGTGGACCTGGTAACACATCACAAGTAATGGTAACGTTCGGGTTGGGTCGACCATGAATTCCACCCAAACCAACCTCATTAACAGTTTGGCAAATGGGCAAACTAAATGGCCAAATCTGATCAGTTTGGCTGCCAATATCTCACAAAAGTGAGTACACCCCTCACATTTTTGTAAATATTTTATTATATCTTTTCATGTGACAACACTGAAGAAATGGCACTTTGCTACAATGTAAAGTAGTGAATGTACAGCTTGTATAACAGTGTAATTTTGCTGTCCCCTCAAAATAAATCAACACACAGCCATTAATGTCTAAACCGCTGGCAACAAAAGTACACCCCTTAGTGAAAATGTCCAAATTGGGCCCAATTAGCCATTTTCCCTCCCCGGTGTCATGTGACTCGTTAGTGTTACAAGGTCTTAGGTGTGAATGGGGAGCAGGTGTGTTAAATTTGGTGTTATCACTCTCACTCTCTCATACTGGTAACCGGAATTTTAACATGGCACCTCATGGCAAAGAACTCTCTGAAGATCTGAAAAAAAGAATTGTTGCTCTACATAAAGATGGCCTAGGCTATAAGAAGATTGCCAAGACCCTGAAACTGAGCTACAGCATGGTGGCCAAGGCCATACAGCAGTTTAACGGGACAGGTTCGCCATGGTCGACCAAAGAAGTTGAGTGCACATGCTCAGCGTCATATCCAGAGGTTGTCTTTGGGAAATAGACGTATGAGTGCTGCCAGCATTGCTGCAGAGGTTGAAGGGGTGGGGGGGTCAGCCTGTCAGTGCTCAGACCATACGCCGATCACTGCATCAAATTGATCTGCATGGCTGTCATCCCAGAAGGGAGCCTCTTCTAAAGATGATGCTCAAGAAAGCCCACAAACAGTTTGCTGAAGACAAGCAGACTAAGGACATGGATGACTGAAACCATGCCCTGTGGTCTGATGAGACCAAGATAAAGTTCTTTGGTTCAGATGGTGTCAAGCGTATGTGGCGGCAACCAGGTGAGGAGTACAAAGACAAGTGTGCCTTGCCTACAGTCAAGCATGGTGGTGGCAGCGTCATGGTCTGGTGCTGCATGCGTGCTGTCGGCACTGGGGAGCTACAGTTCATTGAGGGAACCATGAATGCCAATATGTTCTGTGACATACTGAAGCAGAGCAGGAGTTCCTCCCTTCGGAGACTGGGCCGCAGGGCAGTATTCCAACATGATAACAACCCCAAACACACCTCCAATATGACCATTGCCTTGCTAAAGAAACTGAGGGTAAAGGTGATGGACTGGCCAAGCATGTCTCCAGACCTAAACCCTATTGGGCATCTGTGGGGCATCATCAAATGGAAGGTGGAGGAGCCAAGGTCTCTAACATCCACCAGCTCCGTGATGTCATCATGGAGGAGTGTAAGAGGACTCCAGTGGCAATTGTGAAGCTCTGGTGAACTCCATTCCCAAGAGGGTTAAGGCAGTGCTGGAAAATAATGGTGGCCCCACATAATATTGACACTTGGCTTGTTTCGAATTGTAAATAAGCCAGTATGGATCCCAGGAACGTCATTAACCACATATGGTTTGCTGATATATAGCAGCCAGTCTGTCAGCTGTTATTTGTGATGGAGAGGATTGTCATGTAGTGGGCCATGAGTTGAGGTGTAAGTTATCATGATTGATGTTGGATCTGCATCACTGGATGATGTGATTGATGTTACATCCTGAAGCATTGTTTATGCTTTTTTTTTTTTAAATAAAGGACTTCTCTGTGGTGTGTAGTGTTGAGCGAACCCGGACTGTAACGTTCGGGTCCATACCGAACTTTAGGGTGTCCGGGACACGGACATTTCAAAAAACGTTCGGGTTCGGGTTCTGGGTTCTGGTAGTTGATCACGCATGTTGAATAGCTGCAGGGCAGCCAATCAACAAGTGTTTCACTGGTTTGCCCTTAGAAGCCATCACAGCCATGCCTACTAATGGCATAGCTGTGATTGGCCAGTGCATCATGTGACCCCGCCTCTTTATAAGCTGGAGTCACAGTGCTGCATGTCACATGCTCTTGGGTTAGCTGTAGGGAGAGGAAGCTGACGGCGTCAGGGAGAGATTAGAGACATTTTAACAACATCTGATCCTGCATCCTGAGATAGATTACTACTGCTGTGCTGTTGCTCTGAGGACAGATAGCAGAAATTTGAGATTTCACATACCGCTGCTTTGAGTTGCAGATCAAACTCTGCATAAAACAATGATCGCCACAATCGTGCACAACGATCAGATTGTTGGAGTAATTTGAGATTTCAAATACTGCTGCTTTGAGTTGCAGATTGCAGATCAAACTCTGCATAAAACAACGATCGCTATGATCGTGCTCAACGATCAGATTGTTGGAGGAATTTGAGATTTCAAATACTGCTGCTTAGAGTTACAGATTGCAGATTAAACTCTGCCTAACGCAACGATCGTTACGATCGTACACAACGATCAGATTGTTGGAGTAATTTGAGATTTCACATACTGCTGCTTCGAGTGACACATTGCAGATCAAACCCTGCCTAACACAACGATCGTTACGATCGTACACAATGATCAGATTGTGGGATCGTACACAACGATCAGATTGTGGGAGTAATTTGAGATTTCACATACTGCTGCTTTGAGCGATCTGACTGCACTAGGTAGAGGCTTCTGCTTAGAGGGACAGATTCTTGTTCAAAAACCATTGCCTACTCCTATAGGGCCAGCTGTTGCTGTAAGTGACACATTATTGTTCAAAAATCATCTCC
>BLSH010504771.1:64317-93198 GCA_018402905.1 Glandirana rugosa
GGGATCCTTTCGAACGTCGAAAACAAACAAACAACCCTGACCTCGAAATACCAAGCGAAGTTGGAATCTTAGTCAACCGACTTAAGGCACAAGTAGTTAAGACATAGGTTCCTTTAGGTGCGACAAATGGTGTTTTTGTGTGAAAAGTAAAAATTCAAACTCTGGTCGTAGTTTTTTTACAAAGTTTTGTTCAACATCAACACTTCGGTTTCTGACTTACGTTAGACGAGGTTATTCTTGTAGTAGTATTATTCCATGATGTGGACCTTCAGGTCTATTTTCCAGGAGATAAGTAAAGAACTTATACGACCCTCGGGACCTTTGAGGTTTGACGTTTACAAAACGAGTCTTTCGAGGGAACACACAATAATAACGAACCCGAACGATTTTTGAAATGTCCGGGTCCGGGTCCGTGCCACGGACACCCTAAAGTTCGGTACGGACCCGAACGTTACAGTCCGGGTTCGCTCAACACTACTGACTATAAATGTACAATCAACAAAGCACTGCAGGAACATCCCTATCAAATTCCAGCTGTACATGAAATTCTGACTACATTAGCAAAAGGGAAGGTACTGTATTTGCCAAACTGCATATGGCACAAGCTTACCAACAATTACCTGTGGATGACGACACTGCAGATGCACAAACAATAATAACACACAAGGGAGCTTTCTGAGCAAAACATTTGCAGTTTGGAGTTTCCAGGGCTCCCAGCATATTCAAGAAATGAATAGAGGACCTTTTATCTGGACTTCCAGGTGTAGTACCTTATTATGATGATGTTCTTATTGGAGCAGATTGCATTCAGTCTTTGGCTTCACAACTACAACTTGTTTTGAAACATTTTTTTGATGCTGGTCTCAAACTTAAAAATGAAAAGTGTGTTTTTGTGGTAAACAGCGTGGATTTCCTTGGATACAGAATTGATGAACACGGAATTCAGCCAACTGATTCTAAGGTTGAAGCGAACCATAAAGCTCCAGTCCCAACAAACAAACAAAAGCTGCAAGCTTTCCTAGGGTTACTAAATTTTTACTATTCCTTTCTGTCTGACAAAACCACTGTTGCTGAACCCCTGGATCGTTTACTAGATAAATATGTTCCATGGAAGTGGACTGACATTCATTCTACAGCTTTCAATGCTGCAAAAAGCTGTTATCTTCGGACAGTGTACTTGTACACTATGATTTTAAAAAAACACTCACTCTTACCTGTGATGCTTTTCCATATGGCACTGGAGCTGTATTGAGTCATGTTTTGGAAAATGGTGTTGAGGCTCCTATTGCATCTTATTCAAGGACCTTGTCTACGACAGAGGAATTATGCTCAAATTGACAAGGAGGCTTTAGCTATTGTGTCCGGGGTAAAAAAGTTTCATGACTATTTGTATGGGTGGAGGTTTACCATTGTAACAGACCATAAGCCTTCGCTGGGTCTGTGTACCAGAAGTACTCTCACTCCTCAAATTCTTTCCCCACAAATGCTCAGATGGTCACTCATGCTGAATGCCTATGACTGTGATTTAGAATATCGCCCTGGCAAGAATATCACTCATGCTGATGGGTTGAGCCGGCTGCCTTTGATCTCTCCTGATTTCCTTGTCCCTCCTGTGCCTGAGGTTCTCATTTTGGAATCCATTCCAAACCTTCTGTTACATGCCAGAGACATTGCTGGTATGACTGCTAAAGATCCCGTGCTGGCCCATGTGCTCAACTGGGTGTGGAGGGGTCCAAATCAAAAGTTGAAGAGAAGTTCAAACCATTTTTAGTGCACCAACATGAACTGTCAGCCTATAAAGGTTGCCTATTACGGGGAAACAGAGTGGTAATTCCAAAGGCAGGACAAGCTCAAGTACTGCATGCTCTCAACGAAGGACATCCTGGAATACTCCGCATGAAATCATTAGCCAGAAGTTATATTTGGTGGCCTAAAATGGATGAAGATTTTGAGAAGTGGGTAAAGAACTGTGCACCATGTCAATCCACTCGTCATGCTCCACCTAAAGCCTCAGTAACTAGGTCACCTTGGTCATGGTTGCATATAGATTTTGCGGGGCCATTTCAAGGACAGATGTATTCTTAGTTGTCGATTCCTTCTCAAAATGGTTGTAAGTTGTATCAGTTACATACCCCACCTCAGCCATGGCATAAGAATCCTGTGGTATGGGCAATACGCTGACTGACCATAAAGAGGTCCCCCTTTTTTTGACAGGGTTAAACCCTCGGTCCCACTGTGTGCATAGGTGACACCCCCTTTGGGGCCCTGCAGCGCATTGTCATTGTGGACCCCGTTGCTTTCTGCCTGACTTCTGGGCCCCCTGCCCATCCTTCGCCTCTCTTGGATATTTAGTTTCTTCTTTCCTTGGCTGGACAGTCTCATGCATCCATTGCTTGTTGAGCTTCATTGTTGCACAATATGTAAATTCTAGACTCTTTCCTTGCTTGCCTTGTTATTAAGCCATTTGATTTGTTATGTTTCACCAGATTGATAATATGTGTTTTACATCTTTTTAAGATATTGTAACTGTATTAAGAAGAAGAAGTCTACAATTACTCTGAAACATGGACCAAGTTATGCAGTGATATATGCAAGTGTATTATGTAGAAGACCTCTTTATGGTCAGGCAGCATATTGTTCATGCCACTGGACTGTGCTATAAGCCTTTTTTTATATACACTTATTTGAAGACTTCTTATCAAAAACATACAATTTTTAATACACAAAATTCACCCAAACCATTTTAGTTTTCCTTTAATTTACTAACATTACATTTCATTGATAGCAAATAACCAAGGATATAAAAGTACATCTAAAGCCTTCTTGTATGACAGTCTAAGCAAGTCCCAAATCCATTTACTATGTGGTGCACAAGCCTTATAAAGGAAACAATTCCTTTACCTCCTTTAAGTGAACCAAATTCTCATTTTGTGCTTCCAATGCTCTCAGACACTGCAGCTCATAGTAGGAGGGTTTCAGCAGCAGAAACTGTTCTGCCAATCCAGAAAGCAGTGGGCAGGGCTAGGAGTGGCCAGGTGTTCACTGACAAGCTACTGGCTTATCAATTATCAGTGACAGTGCTGGTATTCATACCCAATGCAACATTTTTTATCCCCCTGTAGTACAAGCACACACGGCCTACGTAAGTTGGCCTTGTTGGCAAACCAGTACAGGAAGCTGTGTAAGGTGGACTTTGCTGTCAGGATGAACTGAATTTGTGGGCATTTGTAGGTGCAACACATATTATCTAACAGGAGGCCATATGTTGATTTGATATTACGATCAAAAAAAGTAGATAGGAAAGTACCTGATGGTATTTGACATAGCTAATAGAGTAATAAAATAACCTAAATAGTCCCAGGAACCTTGTTGTCAGGTAAGGACATATTTTTTCAAGTTTTCCTGCTTCAGTTTTACAAGTGGAAAGCCAGCTGTTGCGTTCCTACTTTCAGATGATGGGGCACTTTAAACACAGAATTATTTTGGGATTGTTTAAATTTTTCAAGAAGCTGATAGAAATAAGACACCTATTTAACCACTTGACCTCCGGAAGATTTACCCCCCTTCATGACCAGGCCATTTTTTGCAATACGGCCCTGCGTTATTTTAACTGACAATTGCGCGGCCATGCAACACTGTACCCAAATAAAATGATGTCCTTTTTTCCCACAAATAGAGCTTTATTTTGGTGGTATTTGATCACTCACCTCTGCATTTTTTGCTCTATAAACAAAAAAAGACCACCAATTTTGAAAGAAAAACAATATTTTTTAATTTCTGCTATAAAACATATCTTATAAAAAATGTAAACAAAATATCTAATTTCTTCATAAATTTAGGCCAATATGTATTCTGCTACATATTTTTGGTAAACATATCCCAATAAGCCTACATTGATTGGTTTGTGCAAAAGCTATAATGTCTACAAACTATGGGATATATACTGGAATTTTTTTTTTATACTTGTAATGGCCGCGATCAGCGACTTTTAGTGGGACTGCGATTTTGCGGCAGACAATCCAACACTAACTGACACTTTTGACACTTTGTGGGAACCAGTGATACTAATACAGTGATCAGTGCTAAAAATATGCACTGTCGCTGTACTAATGATACTGGCTGGGAAGGGGTTAAACACCTAGGGCGATCAAAGGGTTAAAGATTTGCCTAGCTTGTGTTTTTGTGTACTGTGTGTGCTGCATTTACTAAGGGAAGTGATGCATTGTCTTTCCCTGCTTTGCAGGGAAAGAAAATCCATCTCTCCCCCCTGTCAGGACAGAGCTCTGTCTTGTTTACATAGGCAGAGCTCCATCCTGTGTGTCTTCTGAGCGATTGGCAGGTGCCGGCGGACATCTATTTGCTGGCACTTGTTGATCGGCTTCTGCTGTGAAAAATCACAGCAGAAGGGGCACACCAGTGGCGTGCGTGCTGGCCCCCTACCCGGAAGTGCAGAATCACTTATATATATATACACATGATTCTGCACAGCGTGACCGCAGTAAATCTGCTATGTGGTGGTCGGCAAGTGGTTAATATTTAGAAAATATGACTTCTGAAGTATTTCATGTTCTGTTCTGTCAAACAGAATAGTTAAGCAGAAAAATAACTTCCAGTTTTGGTTATTTCATTTGCTTTTTGATATAAAGTAAAGAGAATCATTTATCAAGCAGTTTATGTGACATGGATGCAGTTGATTTTGCTAAAGCTAGTGGTGCATGCAAACATTAATTAGAAAAATTGGCAAGCAGTGATTGAATTGTGTTTTCATCAACATACACAAACTACCTGAATAGAAAACCTGTCCTAAGAGAAATGAAGGCGCTTTTTTTTGTTCAATTGACTTGAAATAGCTCCTGAAGGTTATAAAAATTATATTCACCTATCCTGAAAGTTTTTGTCAAAGGAAAACCTGTGATTTGGCTTGGCGATTATGTGTCGAAATTGATTGCTAATAAATTGTTCCATGATGTACTATTTTTTAATCCACTTTAAAGCAAGAATGCTTAGGTTTTGTTCCTATCACATATCCTTGCACTTCCAAATAGGGATGAAGATCCTTTCAATATTTAAATACTTATGTAACTAGAGTTATTGTTCTTTCTAATAATGGTGTTACCCTGTCATTTTAGAGTTAAATAATATTTAATTTAATTATTTTTTTAAAGCTGAACGGCAGACAAAATATATTTGTGAAAATTTGCGTTGTAAAAATAAACTAGGACTGATTAAGTGCCTGCCATGTGTGGCTGCTGCTGCATTTGGGAAAACTTTCAGCTCGTAGAATACCGTAAATTCCCAATGTAAAGAACAGATAAGTACATTTTTGGCTAGAGTACACAGATTACTGCGGATCAGTTACTCTGCACCACCTCAATTCAGCAAACATCTTGAATTGTTTTCCCAGGGTGCAAGGCAATCTGTGAGTCCTTTAATGCCAGAATACTTTGTATTGAAAAGAATGCAAGACATTTTCTGAATAGAGGAGGTGCAGAGCAAGTGACCCGCTATCCTCTATGTTCTTTAGACCAGATGTTCTTTACTTACTTTACTGTACAGGCTCAATGAAAGTAAGAGTTTTCCAAAATGCAGCAGCAACCATTTATGTTATTAGTGATAATTTATTTTTTACATTACATATATCCAAAAAATATTTTCAACCAGAGTTAAAATTTGTAAAAATTAGTGAAAACTGTGCATCTACTTTTGTTCATCTTAAAGCGGTAGTAACCCGCAGTTGATGAAAAAAAAAATCCTACTGTGCAAGTTTAGGAGATATTCACAGTACCTACAGGTAAGCCTTAATATAGGCTTGCCTGTAGGTACGAGTGGTATAACAGAATTTACTACCACTTTAAGACTTAATAAGTTGCCTGGACCTAGGAGAAAAAAGAGACAGCCTCCTGTTGTACCAGCAACTTTATGCTTAATACTTCCAGTGTACCAGAGAACAAAAAAGAAATCAATCTCAAATAATATCTCAAAAATGACTTCTTTTCAATCACAACATGAACATATGTTAGATCCCTCATTGACCTAAGGGTCATCCTAAGAGCTTTCAACCAATCCTTAAGGTTTCCATCTATTTTAAGGACAAATGTTTTCTTACCTGCATTTTCATCCACTTCGATTCGTACTGTGGGTACAAGATAGATATTTATATTAGTTGCTGTGTTTTGTGAAAATTGTGCTTTTTAATATAAGAAAAATATCAAATATGTAATTAAAAATTACAAAAAAGGGCAAACAAACTATATTTAAAAAACAAAACAAGGAAACTATAGCAACGCTGGGGGTGTTCTGTACACTTCAGAAAAGTCCTGACTTACTAAGCTTTGTGCTACAGCAAATATTTAATCTTTGATAAAAATGCTTTCCAAGGGTACTGCGCAGAGAAGGATGCCAGGATGCATGATTGCTTTAGTTTAGAAGTTAGTTCAATGGTATGTTATGTTTTCAGAAAAAAATGACAGCGTAAGAATCTGTAATAATGTTGAAAATCTTTGCAATGTATACAACTGACCTAGAGAGGATTGATTTTTAACAAAAGTTGTAGACCACCTTAAGAGAATCACAGGGGTTAATTTACTATGGCCCATTTTACATGGGCTTTCTGATAAGGTCTGCAAAAACACACACAAGAGGGCGCAAGCTCCTAGTGCATTACCACCAAACAATTTATTAAATCTCCAAAGACAAAATAATACTCACAATTGCATAAAAACAGCAGTCATATGCCATTAATACTTCAACAATGGATGGTATGTCCCATCATTGGACCATCTGATTGGTAAGCTAACGCATTTCGGGAGTATAGCTCCCTTTAGAGCTCTGAAGAAGGGAGCTAGTTTGTGTCTGTGTCTGTTCCCAGGTGTCAGTGTTGAGGGACTCTAATGGAGGTACCAGGGCCGGTCCTACTATGGGTCCCAGTGGGTCCATTGGACCCAGGCAGCACTTTGAGAGGGGCAGCAAATTGATCCACGGCCACTTCTTTTTCTTTTCTATCTACCCAGCAAACTGACGACCACATTTTTCTATATTACCTTAGCCTACCCCCATACTGCCCAAGCTTGTCTATATACTACCCTAGCCTGTCTATATACTACCCTAGCCTGTCCATGTACTACCATAGCCTGTCTATATACTACCCTAGCATGCCAATTTACTACCCTAGCATGTCCATATACTACCCTAGCCTACCCCATACTACCCTAGCCTGTCTATATACTGCCCCAGCCTGTCCATATACTGCCCTAGCCTATCCATGTACTACCCTAGCCTGTCCATGTACTACAGTAGCCCGTCTATATACTACCCTAGCATGCCAAATTACTATCCTAGCTTGTCCATATACTACCCTAGCCTGCCCCTATACTACCCTAGCCTGTCTATATACTTCCCTAGCCTGCCCCTATACTACCCTAGCCCACCCCTTGGAATTGAACATAATGGTATATCATATAATTTTGCATATAGACAAGGTACTGTTGCATGTAAATCTGACTTCCTGATAATTTTAATTTTAGTTTTAATTATCATGATATAAAATAATGTATGTGTGCGCCTTTTGGTGGGCGTGATTTTTTTGGGGGGGTGGGGGGGCAGCACTTCATTCTTGGACCCAGGCAGCACAATGTCTTTTGCCAGCACTGGGAGGTACCTCCAATGAGGGGGACACTGACGGGGGGAGCTACCACTGAGGATGACACTGAAGGGGGGGCTACACTGAGCGAGACACTGATGGGGGAGCTACAGTGAGGAGGTCACTAATGGTGGGACTACAGTGAGGGGGCACTGATGGGGGATATACAGTGAGGGGGACGCTGATGGGTGAGCTACAGTAAGAGGGAAACTAATGGGGGAGCTACAATGAGGAGGACACTGATGGGGAGCTACAGTGAGGTGGCAGCCAGGAAACTCTGATGAGTGGACACTGACCGGAGGGGAGAGCGGTAGAATACAGAGGATGGAGATGATGGAATATGTCTGCTGCACTGTATGAGGACAGGTTGGGTGTTTAATAATTGTGTCTCCAGTGAAAGTCCATGGAGGGGGACAGATACCCCCCCCCCACACACACACACTGACGGGAAGATGTCTCCAGACTGGTGAGTGTTGGAATAGGGGAGGGGTAGGTACAGAGGTGAGTGGTGGAATGGGGGGGGGGGGTTGCAGAAGTCAGTGGCAGAATTGGAAGGACAGAGATGAGTGGTGGAATGAAGGGTATAGAGGTGAGTGATGGAATGGGGGGTACAGAGGTGAGTGATGGAATGGGGCGTGCAGAGGTGAGTGATGGAATGGGGAGTACAGATGTGAGTGATGGAATGGGGGTACAGAGGTGAGTGATTGAATGGGGGAGTGCATAGATGAGTGATGGAATGGGGGTACAGAGGTGAGTGATGGAATGTGGGAGTGCATAGATGAGTGATGGAATGGGGGGGTAAGACTAGCTGCTCACCACGGCCAGGACTGTGTCACTCACTGGAGGGCTGAACATGGACTCTGGAGGAGAGCTTGGAGAAGAGGATAAAGGTGGTAACGAAAGGAGCCACCCAGAGGGCCGTGCCTGACTGCCTTGCATGCGTGCTGGCAATGGAGGAGGTCAGTGAGAGGCAGCTCTGGCCTCCAATGGCCACACAAAGTCTGCAGGGGGGGGTCACTGATGTAAGAGGGAATAAATACACTAAGGTAAAGGGGGACACTGATATAAAAGTTCCCCCCTTATATCAGTAACTTTCTCTTTCATTAGTGTATTTACTCTACGGAAAGTCTGAAGGATTTCCCTTACAGTGCATGGGGGAACTTTGCATGCCCTGATGTAAAGGAAAACTTTGTGGACTCTGATGTAAGAGAGAACTTTGCGAACTGTGATGTAAATGGGAACGCTGTGGACTCTGATGTAAGGGAGAACTTTGTGGACTGTGATGTAAAGAGGAACTCTTTGGAGTCTGATGTTAAGTGGCGCTGTGAACTCTTATGTAACCAGACACCCCCCTTACATCAGAGTTTCCCTTTACACCAGAGTCTGCAACATTTCCCCTTACATCAGAGTCCTCGGAGTGCTACTGGCACCATCCACTGCCTACTGACTGACACCATCCACTGCCCTTCTGACACTGTCCACTGTTCTTCTGACTTATACTGTCCACTTTTAAAGGGGAGTTCTGGCCAAAATATGACTTTCAAGATAAAAATACCCCTAGAATACTCATGCCTCGTGCAATGTAACAAAGGTATGCTGTAAACTATGCCCAGTTTCTATTTGTGCAGCATCGTTTTCTTACTTTGTGAAGTTCTTGCACAGCATGGCCATCTCCAGTGTGGGCATCTGAAGCCGAAGTGTCCTTCTTCCTGGATTCCATGCATGCTGGCTACCCATCGCATGTGCAGTGCGGTGCAATCATGGTCAGCTTGACATGGCACCGCTCCGGTAACATTTAACATTGGCTTCTATGGAATATCTTGCTCAGCTTGACATGGTACTGGAGCAGTGCCATGTCAAGCTGACCAAGATTTTCCATAGACACCAATGTTAAATGGTACAGGAGCAGTGCCATGTCAAGCTGACCAAGATCTCTCAGGAACCAAGGCAAAGCCGAAAATTACGTACGGCGCCGCGGTCCCTAAAGGAGGAAGTGAAATTAGATATGGGCATAAATCAGGTAAGTGAACAGAAAAAAAAATTGCACCTTAGTGCTGCATGGTGAGGAATGAAAAATGTGGAGGGAACTCCGCTTTACGGTAGGCTAAGTCTATATTTTTACAGAGATGTCTGTTTAATTATACTTTCCATGTTTTCCTTACTATTTAGTTAGGCCTTAATCCTGGTCCTTGGCACAGAGAGGCTGCATATCTGTGGAAATTGCTGTCAGTACAGCTGTGCCGAGAGTGTGCTCCCGCCACAGTTACTGGCACCTAACCAAAAGCTCCTGATCGCTGCTTGCGATGGAGAGTTTTCTTATCACGTGACCGCAATGATAGCCAATAATGGCGCTCATGTGATCTTAAACCCCGCCCCACCTCCCGGCATCATAAACCTCTTAAAGGGCCGGGAGGCGTCTGCGTGAAAAGGTTAATTTTTTGAATTTATTTAGTTATCTAATTTAGCACCTAATCTTGGCACATGGTAGGAGTATATTGGCGTGCAGTGGAAACGGCAGGTGGTAGCGGGGGGCCCAGGTAAAATTTTACATTGAGGCCTACAAACTTCAAGCTATGCCTCTGCTCGTATGACACACTTATCCATCTCCTTGCTATGCAACTTACTAAATATTTCACAACCTTTCAAGTCCTATATTCCTCTCCTCTGTTCTTTTTTGTCCCAACTACTTAACTCTATTACATTAATTCACATCATTCTGCACAGTCAGCCTCCCACTACTTATCACTGCAGCTTTACTGCCATTTACTCAAGCCTGCACACTTTTCCTAGTCCCCTTCAGGCACCCTCTGCAAGATGGAATTGCAATTGTCATTTTCACATTTCTGCGCAACTTTCATTCATCTGCTCGACACATTACTGTGATACAATTTATCTAGTTTCTGTCTTAGTATTATCCCACTACTCATCATCCTTTGGCTGTCACTCCCTTTTTCATTTTAGTTGATACTGCACATCTTTAGATGTACTTCTCCTAGTGTTACTTTACTATCACATAGTCTTGCACATTCTCCGCAGCACTTCAACCCCCTGCTCATCCTGATTTCATCTGTTGTTCGAGGTAAGTGTTTTTTCTCTTTTTGTGTGGCATATATGTGGCCAATGCCCCTCCCCTTGCTCTGTCCATCACTATACCCATCACTATACCCCAATTTCAGGCTCACCAATTGTGGAAAGTTCCTAGGTATTCCCACTGCTGATGGGATTTACTGTGGACAGCTACAAGGTTACAGCCCTTGGATGCAACTGGACTAGCAACAGCTAACAATAACATACCTCCCAACATTTTGAGATGGGAATGAGGGACACCTATGAGCAAACATATGTAGGCATAGGACATGCCCCTGCCACGCCCCCTTAAAGGAGAATTAACCAAAAAAAAGGTTAATTAAATCCACAAGGATTTGTTTACCACTAGTATTCCTTTATATTGGCTTTTAACTTTTACAAATGCAGCAATTTAGAAATTGGATGAAAGGTTTAGCACTGGGAAAACCTTTTTGAAAGATAAAAAGTGCATTTTTTATACAACTATATAGATCAGACCAAAATGAGGGACAAATGAGGGGGAATGAGGGACAGAGGGACATTACTCCAAATCTGGGACACTCCTTCGAAATCAGGGACAGTTGGGAGCTATGCAATAATGAGATGTGGTACAGAATTAAGAGATGAGATCACTGTCAAATAAGCACGAGGTCAGGACAGCCAACAGGGATCATCAGAAAAACAGGGTATCAAACCTGGAACAGAAGGTATGGGCAATGGAGCATGGAAACAGAAAACCAGAGAGGCCTTTGCTCAGGCAAAATTAATTGCACTGAGCAAGCTTAAATAGTTTTCCCAGCCATGACATCAGAGAAAATGCTCTGTAGCATTTCTCAGCATGAACCTCTAAACACACAGACAGAGTAAACCTTGGCACAGGTGTCTAGAAACTGTAGAGGGACTATTCACAGCCACGGATGAGTTTTACATCTGTTGTCACACATTATTGATTATTATTAATTGTAATGCACTTTGACCTGAATCTCAATGCGCACCATATAGCACATCAACATGTTTTGATGCAATTCCATTTATTTCAACAGGAAAAGCACAAAGCAAAGATGCAAAGGTGTATACAGTATTGAGAAAGCTTTTAATTGGGGTAAGATGAACAGGAAGCAAGCATAGGACTCAGGTAAGGAACTACAATGACTAACCTGAAGTTGAAACAGGTGCACTCATTAGCACAGGTTCTGAAGACAGCGAACTGCCAAAATGTTTAGTAAAGGCAGGGCAACATACTGTTTTTTATCCTCCTATACATAACAGGTTATTCAAAGAACTGATAGTTTTACTTTATTCTTTAAGCACAGAGAAAACTCAGTTTGCAAAGAGAATATTATCTACATATAGAAACTGGTATGCTCCAGGAGGAAAATGACCCCTAGTGTTCAAATTGTAGTATACTATATTAAGCATACAAAAAGAAACACTGCTCAAACTAAAGTTATTCTCATTGTTGCCAAAGATACAAAAATGACAGAAGTTAGTATAGGCATTTAGTAGCAAGAGGGATGGAATAAATCATAAAATATTCTGAGAACTATGTCATGCATGATGGCCTTTACCATCAGCATAGTTACTCTACAGTAAAAGAAGAATGGAAGCCATACAACATATTAATCCACGATTTAATTCCTTCAAATACATACTAAATGAACAGAAAGCAAAAAGCAAAGGACAGTAGAAATACAATATGCTGTGTATAGTATTCATACACTCATATGGTATACGTTTTCTAGACATCAGTTATTGAAAAAAATAGCCAAAATACTTTGTTGTTGATGAATTCTATAAAAAAAGTTAATTACCAAAACTTGGTTGAAAGGCACATTCTTGAGACTTATTATAGGAAGCACTGTCAAACAGTAATAAGGGAATGAGGGAAGGGATGGAGGAACAATACACGACAAGACAATTTATTTTTTTGCTAGGCAGAGTTATAAATATTATGGAAAAGCCCATATCGATAAATCTCAGGTAGCAAGCATTTTGCATGAGCACAAATCCAAAAGGGATTCATTTTTTTTCATGAAAATATCAATAGTTATAAAAGAAATTTAAAAAATAAAAGATACAATTAAATTAATTTCTTGGCATTAAAGTAAATGAATATATCTGTTCAAAAATCTTTATTTTTAAGCATGAAAAACAACCATTTATATTGGAATTAAAATGTAAATGGAGTTAAGATGTACATTTTTCCATGATCATAAAGCAACCAAAATACCATAAAAATCTAACAGTACAAAGATACTATCAACATAACATATCACTTGATAAATAAAGATCTTACCCAGTCAAAAAATAAAATATCTCCTTTGGGAGCCCCCAAAAATAAAATACAAACTGCTCCAAACACATAACACCGCTCAAAATTGTGATCAACTACAGGTCCAACAGGAAGTATATATATCCCACTATACAATAGGTTGTTCACACCACCTGATCCATAGGGCCAATAAAGTGGGCATTCCTTGTAGTTGACTTTCATCACTTTCGGGAACAAAAAAGTAAATTCCACTACGCCTGTGTCACTGATGATGTCAGCACATCATCAGCATGTAGGCAAAGATGAAGGCCTTATCTTTCATATGTTCCCTATTGGGAGCTTTGGGATGACACCCGGCATAAGTGGGCCTGTTTTACATGCATTTTTGCTTGCTAAGTTGGGCCTGGTTGCCCCTTCTTTCCATCTGTGGTGAATGTGGGACCCATCCCTGTTATTCCCTCTAGCTGGTGTTCATTTGCATCTGCTGCATTTGCGTCAAGGATGTGGGGACTTTGTGCATGCCGGTGATCTTCCTGGTTTACCTACATCATTCCCTGTGTACACAAGAAGCGCTGACATCATCAGCAGCACTGCAGCACAGTAGAATAGACATTTTTCGTGCCCGCAAGTGATGGAAGTCAACTACTAGAAATGCCCAAATCATTTACTGTTGTCCAATATTGGCATTTGGTGTCAAAATCCACCATTTGAAAGGCTTTGCACTTTATTGGCCATACTGATCAGGCGGTATGAAAAACCTATTATAAATTATATTATGGGAAGGATTCATAGCTGGGTATAGTGTGGAAGACCTCAGTGTCTTTGCCCTCCTCATTGTGTTGGGGGGCATGGTGGCCATTGGAATTCATTTATATGTATGACTTGTGCACACACTTGATATACAAATTCAACATGTTTTGATGCAATTCCATTTATTTCAACAGGAAAAGCACAAAGCAAAGATGCAAAGGTGTATATTGAGAAAGCTTTTGCTTGGGGTAAGATGAACAGGAAGCAAGCATGGGACTCAGGTAAGGAACTGCAATGACTAACCTGAAGTTGAAACTGGTGCACTCATTAGCACAGGTTCTGAAGACAGCGAACTGTCAAAATGTTTAGTAAAGGCAGGGCAACATACTGTTTTTTATCCTCCTATACATAACAGGTTATTCAAAGAACTGATAGTTTTACTTTATTCTTTAGGCACAGAGAAAACTCAGTTTGCAAAGAGAATATTATCTACATATAGAAACTGGTATGCTCCAGGAGGAAAATGACCCCTAGTGTTCAAATTGTAGTATACTATATTAAGCGTACAAAAAGAAATACTGCTCAAACTAAAGTTATTCTCATTGTTGCCAAAGATACAAAAATGATAGAAGTTAGTATAGGCATTTAGTAGCAAGAGGGATGGAATAAATCATAAAATATTCTGAGAACTATGTCATGCATGATGGCCTTTACCATCAGCATAATTACTCTACAGTAAAAGAAGAATGGAAGCCATACAACATATTAATCCACGATTTAATTCCTTCAAATACATACTAAATGAACAGAAAGCAAAAAGCAAAGGACAGTAGAAATACAATATGCTGTGTATAGTATTCATACACTCATATGGTATACGTTTTCTAGACATCAGTTATTGAAAAAAATAGCCAAAATACTTTGTTGTTGATGAATTCTATAAAAAAAAGTTAATTACCAAAACTTGGTTGAAAGGCACATTCTTGAGACTAATTATAGGAAGCACTGTCAAACAGTAATAAGGGAATGAGGGAAGGGATGGAGGAACAATACACAACAAGACAATTTATTTTTTGCTAGGCAGAGCTATAAATATTATGGAAAAGCTCATATCGATAAATCCCAGGTAGCAGGCATTTTGCATGAGCACAAATCCAAAAGGGATTCATTTTTTTTCACGAAAATATCAATAGTTATAAAAGAAATTTAAAAAATAAAAGATACAATTAAATGAATTTCTTGGCATAAAAGTAAATGAATATCTGAAACCTTTATTTTTAAGCATGAAAAACAACCATTTACATTGGAATTAAAATGTAAATGGAGTTAAGATGTACATTTTTCCATGATCATAAGAAAGCAATTCAGTTCAGTAAATGTGAAGTTAGAAGAGATACCAGTCTAAGATTCCATACCGTCATTTTCAGAAGCCACAAGTTTTTGGTGTTTTGGCATCACTTCTCTGCTTCTGGCAGGTGATCCTAGTTAGCAAGTTTCAGGGGAAAAAAATGGAAAAAAAGTTTTCGGATAGACGTCTTGCACCAGAAGCCAGCTATCTTCCAATGAGAGAACGCTGGTGTAATGTCACTCTTTGAAATATGAGAAAGGACTAATCTCCCATCTCATTAAGATTTCATGAATGTTTAGTTTATCACTTAGAATTGCAGTGCTAAGGTCAAAAGGGTAAAAAGTTTTCTTAACTTTGCAGGCTCCCAAGAAGATGAAATCAGAATTAAGTTAAGCAGGACAATTGATAAAGTAAGGGAATCATGGACCTGTAAATGAAATGCTTACATAAGTTTGGGAGAATTCTTTGTATAGCAGAGAAAGGTGCTGCTGTTTGTTAGAAGTGTTGCATCAGCTCAGTACACAAAAACATTTTATAGAAGACTCTTGAGCACCTGACTAATGGATATTTAACTGAATTCCTTCAGATAGCATCACATTGTGCTATGTAATTGTGACGTGGATATGTGAGCCTGAGGTTTAAAAGGCCTAACAAATGAACAGTGTGCAGACAGCAGGTGTTTTGCATTGCAGTCAGCAGTACACTGTCTAGCCATAAGAGCGTTCCCATCTATGCTGCTCATATGAACCTCTAACTGGATGTTATAGGATCTCAGTGAGGACAGATATGAGCCTGATAGACAGTGATCAATTGCACTGATGCTGCCAATGACTCCAAAGAGCAGACAGCCTTATATGGCCTAAGATACTGTTCTAGATGGACAATAGTTAATATAGAGTAAAGTCTGTTTTTTTTTTTTGCATGCTAGTCTCATATCAAAAAAACTAAAAAGTTACTAGATTTCCGAAAATTGCCGTAAGACAGAATACAACTTCTCGTGATGATGTAATGTATTGTATTGTATTGTAATGTATTCTTTCATTTGCGAGCATTCAAGGTTTTGGTTACTCATTTTTTTGCAGACAAATGTTATACTGATTAAACGAAAATCATTAGTTCTATTATTGTACAAGAAAAAAAATTATGTTTGTCCCTACGGATAATTTCTCATGGACTGTCATGATCGGCTCTCAAAAGCTGTGTACTAACAGATTATCGGACGATTGCTCTGAAAGCGGTATCTTTTGTCCGATTTTCTTATTGTGTGTACTAGGCATAAGTCATATTGATAGTTTTTCTTATCTTGTCCTACAACACAGAACACATTATACACAATCTACCAAATAAAGTCCTCCGCGTATTAGTGGCTAATTATTTTAGTAAATATGCTTAGATTTAATTCACATACTTTGGGAACTCATTGACACTTTATTTTGTGGCAATGCTCTGTGGCAGCAGAAAAGGCGGCTCTACCACCAGATTTGTGCCCTTTTCAATTTCCTATGGTATGAATATATATATTACTTACCCCAGGTCTACCAATGTCTTGTTTAACCACATTGCAGGAACCACACAAAGCAATGTGTCTGAAGAAAGGCCACAAAAAATAATCTCACATTTAATGCCAATATGTTTTAAAAATAATCCTTATTTTTTTGTCAAAGTTTTTCAAATCTATTGGCAAAAGAGCTGAGAGATTTCAAAACCCAAAAATTAAATGTAGCCAAGTGCTCCCTTGAGAGTGGCTGGTAGTAGTGGTTCACCTTATAGCTGCCCTCAATCACGCCATATTTCATACATCCGGAGACACTGACCAGGCTGGCACTTGTTTTTGTTGTTTTATTTAGGAGAAATAACTTGGATGGGGATAAGGGATGACTGTGGGATGCCCAAAAGAATTATAGTACACAAACTCCATATACACTCCTGTATATGCGCACTTTCACTGCAGACTATCCCTCTGCAGACTGTTACTCCTCACAACTCTCCAGCACTCAACTTGCTGACCGTTTCTTCTACAGCTCTCTCTCCAGCACTGAACTTAGTAAATCATAACTACATTACTTCTCTCCAGCACTGAACTTAGTTTCCAGCTTGAAAGGAAATTTATCAAGTTTCTCTGTTCCTTTCTCTTCACCGCGGCTAGCACATGGCGAGGTGTACTCTCATTAGAACCCCTGGAACACCCATTACAGGCTAGGGACGTGGGCCCCTGAATGTGTAGCAAAAAGTACTTGAGTGCTAGCCGGGCCTTTGATGGACTACAACTTCCAGCCCATCCCTCTTCCAAGTCCCACCGACCTGCTTTTCCTCAGTGACTCTCCTTTCCCTGAACTGGCTCCCAAGGCTTCCACAGACTGTCCACTATTCCTCTCCCAGCCTGCTCCAGCACTCTCTCTTGCAGTTTCCAAGGACCGTCACTCACCAAACCGGTGGATCAATTTAAAGTCTCTCACTGTGTAGCACCTCCGCTGTTCTCCTGTTCCCCTATTCCCATATGTGACTCCAGGAATCACCACCACTCCTGGCTGCACTCAAACCTCCAGGCCCCAAGGTCACCCTCCCCAGACTGGGGCAACCTCCCAGATAGGGGCCTCCACAGCGCCTTTGCTACATCTCCCGACTTCCACCCGACACTTCTCCTCCCAGATAGGGCTGACTCAGAGTATTTATGGAGGCCTGTCCCCTGCCAATCCTGCTTGAACTGTGTTAGTTCCCTAGAACACTCCAGATTGCTCCAACTCTCTCCTAGCTCCCTCAACAGAAACACTCCTCCAAATTTCTAGAAAGAAGTGGAAGGTTCTGGTGACCTCATCTGTCAAGTCCACTCAATCCTCCATGAGCCACTCCCCCAGGCCCAGATCAAAACATTCAGGCCTGCTCTTACACTCAGGCCTGACTAAATTTTACCTCACCTAGCAAACCCTGCTAGAAAAATGCACCTACACTATGGGGGCGCTACATAGCCTACTACTTGATTTACCTTACTTACGTTCATTAGGAACACATATTGAGCCTAGGAATAGTCTTGTACCACACAGGCTTCTCCAAAAAAGAAATTCAGGGTTTCTGATTGTGCCACATGGTTGAAAGGGGGTAATGCATCTAGCCAGAATTGTTACTTTTCTGACATCTTACCTTTGAGACAGAGAAAATAATTGAGGACACATTCTTCAATTCCTTTCTCTGTAGCCTCAGCTGCACTGTAGATGAATGAACAGAAGAAGAGGTCCCTGTTCATTCATAAACTGAAGCACAGTAAACACAGTTTATTTACTATGCTCAGTAACCAATGGGCACAGAAGCAATCAGTACTGATCACACATCATGTCCATTCATTCATTAAAGACATTTTACCAGACCCTTCCACCACTCTCCATCCTGACAGATGCTCCTGTGTACCCACAGCCACTGGCGGGACAGGGAAGTTGGCAGAGCTGCTGGGGGGCACAGGGCATACAAAGGGGGCACATAGGAGGGAATCCAATGTAGGCAGGGCAGGAAGGGGGATTGCAGCGGATGGGTGGCTTATATAGGAACTATGCCTTGTGTGTCTCTCCCTCCAGCAGCTGGAAGCCGGTTGGAGAGAGAAAGGGAGAAACCAGCTTTCAGCAGCTGCACACAGGACATCATTACTGTAATTAATGCCCACCCCACCGAACCAATCAACCAATCACCCTCCCTGTCTGGGCCCCCTGTGTGCCCAGGCATCCTACATGAAGACCGGTAGTAGCCCCTTTCAGCAGCCCTGCATGTCAGTATACAAAGAGGGGAAATTACTGTATATAAGGCTTGTAAATGTCTAAATCCAGGCTCTACTGTAAACAAAACAGAACACCCCATAGTGAGAAAATGTACGCAGCAGTAAGTGAAAAGTTATATAAAAACAAGAATATATAAAGAAAAATGGCCCAAAATAAAACAGTGTAAAAGTATTTTAATCTCACTTGGAGGGGCAACATGGAGAATTCCAAATACAGTGAGAGGGAACAGTGTCACAATCCACTACAAAGCAACCAAAATACCATAAAACTCTAACAGTACAAAGATACTATCGACGTAACATATCACTTGATAAATAAAGATCTTACCCAGTCAAAAAATAAAATATCTCCTTTGGGAGCCCCCAAAAATAAAATACAAACTGCTCCAAACACATAACGCCGCTCAAAATTGTGATCAACTACAGGTCCAACAGGAAGTATATATATCCCACTATACAATAGGTTGTTCACACCACCTGATCCATAGGGCCAATAAAGTGGGTATTCCTTGTAGTTGACTTTCATCACTTTCGGGAACAAAAAAGTAAATTCCACTACGCCTGCGTCACTGATGATGTCAGCACATCATCAGCATGTAGGGAAAGATGAAGGCCTTATCTTTCATACGTTCCCTATTGGGAGCTTTGGGATGACACCCGGCATAAGTGGGCTTGTTTTACATGCATTTTTGCCTGCTAAGTTGGGCCTGGTTGCCCCTTCTTTCCATCTGTGGTGAATGTGGGACCCATCCCTGTTATTCCCTCTAGCTGGTGTTCATTTGTATCTGCTGCATTTGCATCAAGGATGTGGGGACTTTGTGCATGCCGGTGATCTTCCTGGTTTACCTACATCATTCCCTGTGTACACAAGAAGCGCTGACATCATCAGCAGCACTGCAGCACAGTAGAATAGGCATTTTTGCTGCCCGCAAGTGATGGAAGTCAACTACTAGAAATGCCCAAATCATTTACTGTTGTCCAATACTGGCATTTGGCGTCAAAATCCACCATTTGCAAGGCTTTGCACTTTATTGGCCATACTGATCAGGCGGTATGAAAAACCTATTATACATTATATTATGGGAAAGATTCATAGCTGGGTATAGTGTGGAAGACCTCAGTGTCTTTGCCCTCCTCATTGTGTTGGGGGGCATGGTGGCCATTGGAATTAATTTATATGTATGACTTGTGTACACACTTGATATACAAATTCTATCCACACTATGCAAGTTTCTGTACACACTCTTACTATATACTTCAGGTCTACGCATCATACAGTTACATCTGGTGGCTTGTGAAAGTGCCATTGCCTAACATATCCAAGGAACAGTTGCGTGATATTTTCCCTCAGAAGCCAAGATGCCTCCAAACTGTACAAACAACGCAGATAACTTCTGCTACATTTGTGGCGAGGATACATTTGCATCTCAAAAGTGCAGTATGACGGCAGTGGTAAAAAAGGCATACCACCTATATTTTGGATGCAATATAGGGTATCAGAACAAGAGTCAGGCCCCTCATTATTGTTGCATTACATGTGCAACTTACCTGCGTCATTGGCTACACAAGAAGAAAAAGCCCATGCCTTTCGCAGTCCCAATGGTGTGGAGGAAGCATGAAAATGTTACATAAAAAACAATAAATTAATGGAAAGTTATGTTACTGGTATCAATAAAATGATACATTTATAATTATTGGTGTGGCACCATTCTCATTGCTATATCACTTTTTTGCATAAAAATTTATGAAGCTTAATCGCACACCCCCCTCGTAATTTTTAATTATTTTGATGCAATTTTGACCTGAAGATTTATCTTGGAAACTGGAGCCAGTTAGCACCCAGGACTTATTATTAGAGTTGACTGTTGACTGTAAAGTTCGGGTCCGTACCGGACTTTAGGGTGTCCGTGCCCCGAACCCAGATATTTGAAAAAAAGTCCAGGTTCTGTATTCGGGTATTTTTGTCGCCTTTTCTATAGCTGCTGGGCAGCCAATCAACAAGCTTTTCCCTAGTTTGCTAATAACAATAAAAGTTTGCTAATAACATCTCATCCCTAGGATGAGATGTTATTAGATCTGCAATCTGTCCCTAAAAGCAGTAGTAGTAGTAATCTCTACCTAGTCCACAACCAGATTGTTCTGTAATGCAGGATGAGATGTTATTATATCTGCAATCTGTCCCTCACAGCGCCGGCAGCATCCTCTCA
Source organism: Glandirana rugosa (assembly GCA_018402905.1). NCBI lineage: Eukaryota > Metazoa > Chordata > Amphibia > Anura > Ranidae > Glandirana > Glandirana rugosa. The sequence continues at coordinate 85,363 of BLSH010504771.1, forward strand.
CTACACTAGCCAGAGAGCATGTGACATGCAGCACTAAGTGACTCCAGCTTATAAAGAGGCTGGGTCACATGATGCACTGGCCAATCACAGCCATGCCATTAGTAGGCATGGCTGTGATGGCTTCTAAGGGCAAACCAGTGAAATGCTTGTTGATTGCCTGCCCTGCAGCTATTCAACATGCGTGATCAAATACCCGAACCCAAAACCCGAACCCAAACTTTTTTCCAATGTCCGGGTTTGGGTCTGGGTCACGCACACCCCAAAGTTTGGTACGGACCCGAACTTTACAGTCCGGGTTCGCTCAACTCTAATTATCATTCTAAAACCATCTACTACTGCATTAGAGACAGGTTCCTGTTGGTGCTCTGAGGGAGAAATTATCATTCTAAAACCATCTAATACTGCATTAGGGACAGGTTCCTGCTGGTGCTCTGAGGGAGAGATTATCATTCTAAAACCATCTACTACTGCGTTAGGGACAGGTTCCTATAAGTGCTCTGCGGGAGAGATTATCATTCTAAAATCATCTACTACTGCATTAGGGAGAGGTTCCTGTTGTTGCTCTGAGGGAGAGTTTATCATTCTAAAACCATATCCTACCACATTAGGGAGAGGTTCCTGTTGGTGCTCTGAGGGAGAGTTTATCTTTCTAAAACCATCTACTACTGCATTAGGGACAGGTTCCTGTTGGTGCTCTGAGGGAGAGTTTATCGTTATAAAACCATCTACTACTGCATTAGGGAGATGTTCCTGTTGGTGCTCTGAGGGAGAGTTTATCATTATAAAACCATTTCCTACTGCATTAGGGAGAGGTTCCTGTTGGTGCTCTGAGGGAGATTTAATTGTTCTAAAACCATCTACTACTGCATTAGGGAGAGGTTCCTGTTGGTGCACTGAGGGAGAGATTATCATTCTAAAACCATCTACTACTGCATTAGGGGCAGGTTCCTGTTGGTGCTCTGAGGGAGAGTTTATCGTTATAAAACCATCTACTACTGCATTAGGGACAGGTTCCTGTTGGTGCTCTGAAGGAGAGTTTATCGCTATAAAACCATCTACTACTGCATTAGGGAGAGGTTCCTGTTGGCGCACTGAAGGAGAGATTATCATTCTAAAACCATCTACTACTGCATTAGGCACAGGTTCCTGTTGGTGCTCTGAAGGAGAGTTTATCGCTATAAAACCATCTACTACTGCATTAGGGAGAGGTTCCTGTTGGTGCACTGAGGGAGAGTTTATCGTTATCAAACCATCTACTACTGCATTAGGGAGAGGTTCCTGTTGGTGCTCTGAGGGAGAGTTTATCGTTATAAAACCATCTCCTACTGCATTAGGGAGAGGTTCCTGTTGGTGCTCTGAGGGAGAGTTTATCGTTCTAAAACCATCTCCTATTGCATTAGGGAGAGGTTCCTGTTGGTGCTCTGAGGGAGAGTTTATCATTCTAAAATAATCTACTACTGCATTAGGGAGAGGTTCCTGTTGGTGCTCTGAGGGAGAGATTATCATTCTAAAACCATCTACTACTGCATTACGGACAGGTTCCTGTTGGTGCTCTAAGGGAGAGTTTATTGTTCTAAAAGCATCTACTACTGCATTAGGGAGAGGTTCCTGTTGGTGCTCTGAGGGAGAGTTTATTGTTATAAAACCATTTCCTACTGCATTAGGGAGAGGTTCCTGTTGGTGCTCTGAGGGAGAGTTTATCGTTATAAAACCATCTCCTACTGCATTAAGGAGAGGTTCCTGTTGGTGCTCTGAGGGAGAGTTTATCTTTATAAAACCATCTACTACTGCATTAGGGAGAGGTTCCTGTTTGTGCTCTGAGGGAGAGTTTATCATTCTAAAACCATCTACTACTGCATTAGGGAGAGGTTCCTGTCGGTGCTGTGAGGGGGAGTTTATCGTTCTAAAACCATTTCCTACTGCATTAGGGAGAGGTTCCTGTTTGTGCTCTGAGGGAGAGTTTATCGTTCTAAAACCATCTACTACTGCATTAGGGAGAGGTTCCTGTCGGTGCTGTGAGGGGGAGTTTATTGTTCTAAAACCATCTCCTACTGCATTAGGGAGAGGTTCCTGTTGGTGCTCTGAGGGAGAGTTTATTGTTCTAAAACCATCTAATATTGCATTAGGGACAGTTTCCTGTTGGTGTTCTGAGGGAGAGATTATCATTCTAAAACCATCTACTACTGCATTAGGGACAGGTTCCTGTTGGTGCTCTGAGGGAGAGTTTATCGTTGTAAAACCATCTACTACTGCATTAGGGAAAGGTTCCTGTTCGTGCTCTGAGGGAGAGTTTATCGTTATAAAACCATTTCCTACTGCATTAGGGAGAGGTTGCTGTTGGTGCTCTGAGGGAGAGTTTATCATTCTAAAACCATCTACTACTGCATTAGGGAGAGGTTCCTGTTGGTGCTCTGAGGGAGAGTTTATCATTCTAAAACCATCTCCTACTGCATTAGGGAGAGGTTCCTGTTTGTGCTCTGAGGGAGAGTTTATCATTCTAAAACCATCTCCTATTGCATTAGGGACAGTTTCCTGTTGGCGCTTTGAGGGAGAGATTATCATTCTAAAACCATCTACTACTGCATTAGGGACAGGTTCCTGTTGGTGCCCTGAGGGAGAGTTTATCGTTATAAACCATCTACTACTGCATTAGGGAGAGGTTCCTGTTGGTGCTCTGAGGGAGAGTTTATCATTATAAAACCATCTCCTACTGCATTAGGGAGAGGTTCCTGTTGGTGCTCTTTAAGGAGAGTTTATCGTTATAAAACCATCTCCTACTGCATTAGGGAGAGGTTCCTGTTGGTGCTCTGAGGGAGAGTTTATCATTATAAAACCATCTCCTACTGCATTAGGGAGAGGTTCCTGTTGGTGCTCTGAGGGAGAGTTTATCGTTATAAACCATCTACTACTGCATTAGGGAGAGGTTCCTGTTGGTGCTCTGAGGGAGAGTTTATCATTCTAAAACATCTCCTATTGCATTAGGGAGAGGTTCCTGTTGGTGCTCTGAGGGAGAGTTTATGGTTATAAAACCATCTACTACTGCATTAGGGATAGGTTCCTGTTGGTGCTCTGAAGGAGAGTTTATGGTTATAAAACCATTTCCTACTGCTTTAGAGAGAGTTTCCTGTTGGTGCTCTGAGGGAGAGATTATCATTCTAAAGCCATCTACTACTGCATTAGGGACAGGTTCCTGTTGGTGCTCTGAGGGAGAGTTTATCGTTCTAAAAGCATCTACTACTGCATTAGGGAGAGGTTCCTGTTGGTGCTCTGAGGGAGAGATTATCATTCTAAAACCATCTACTACTGCATTAGGGAGAGGTTCCTGTTGGTGCTCTGAGGGAGAGTTTATCGTTATAAAACCATCTACTACTGCATTAGGGAGAGTTTCCTGTTGGTGCTCTGAGGGAGAGTTTATCATTATCAAACCATCTACTACTGCATTAGGGAGAGATTCCTGTTGGTGCTCTGAGGGAGAGTTTATCGTTCTAAAACCATCTACTACTGCATTAGGGAGAGGTTCCTGTTGGTGCTCTAAGGGAGAGATTATTATTCTAAAACCATCTACTACTGCATTAGGGAGAGGTTCCTGTTGGTGCTCTGAGGGAGAGTTTATCATTCTAAAACCATCTCCTACTGCATTAGGGAGAGGTTTCTGTTGGTGCTCTGAGGGAGAGTTTATCGTTATAAAACCATCTACTACTGCATTAGGGAGAGGTTGCTGTTGGTGCTCTGAGGGAGAGTTTATCGTTCTAAAATCATCTCCTACTGCATTAGGGAGAGGTTCCGGTCGGTGCTGTGAGGGGGAGTTTATCGTTCTAAAACCATCTCCTACTGCATTAGGGAGAGGTTCCTGTTGGTGCTCTGAGGGACAGTTTATCGTTATAAAACCATCTACTACTGCATTAGGGAGAGGTTTCTGTTGGTGCTCTGAGGGAGAGTTTATCGTTATAAAACCATCTACTACTGCATTAGGGAGAGGTTCCTGTCGGTGCTTTGAGGGGGAGATTATTGTTCCAAAATTATCTCATACTGCAGTAGGGACAGGTTCCTGTCGGTGCTGTGAAAGACAGATTATCGTTCTAAAATCATCTCATACTGGTGTAGGGAAAGGTTCCTACTGCTGGTTTGAGCAGTGGAGAGGTTTCTGCTGCTGTTGTGAGCGGTGCATTTCTTGCACAAAAATAAAAACTGCATCTACAATTTTCTTTTTTTTAAAAAGAATAATAAATTATTATTCTTTTTTTTTTGTATTAATAAATAGTGCTACATAGCACATTTGTGTCCAGAATGAGGAGAGCGTCAAATAAGGGACATGGTCGTGGTCGTGGTGCTGCTGGTGCTGCTGGTGCTGCTGGTGTTGGTGGTGTTGCTTAAGCTACTGTTGCAAGGAGAGGACGTGGTGGATCTGTGCCAGCTACACGCACAAGTGAAACACCTTCCTCAGGTAGCCGACAGAACCTTCAACGTTATATGGTAGGCCCGAATGGCGCTCAACGAATGGTGAGGCCAGAACAAGTACAGGCGATAGTAGATTGGGTGGCTGACAATGTCTCCAGTTCCTTCACATTGTCTCCCACTCGGTCCCTTGATGAAAGCTCAGAGTTGGCACCTGAACCCAATGGCCATCTGTCTTTCAACTCAGCCCCTTGTAAATCAGCCAAGCAGTCTGAGCCCCAAGTCATGCAGCAGTCTCTTATGCTTTTTGATGACTCTGCTAGTGTGCTTTCGGTGGGCCATCCACATAGCCCTGCCCCAGAAGTGGAAGACATTGTGTGCACTGATGCCCAACCACTTCTGTTGCAGGATGAGGACATGGAAACACCACCGCAGCACGTCTCTGATGGTGATGAAACACAGGTGCCAACTGTTGCGGCTTTCCTCAGTGTGCAGACTGACAAGGAGGGCAGTGGTGAAGGGTGGGTGGAAAATGATGTGGAGGATGAGGTCCTAGACCCCACATGGAATGAAGGTCATGCGAGTGATGTGTGCAGTTTGGAGGAAGAGGTGGTGGTCGCACAGAGGCACCAGCACAGCAAAAGGAAGCAGGTTGCAAAAGCGGAGTGAGCGTCCCATAGACAGTATGCCTGCTACTACCCACTGCACCCAGGAACCTAGCACACCAAAGGCAGCTCAAAGGCGTTCCCCGGCGTGGCAGTTCTTCAGACAATGTGCTGACTACAAGACATGAGTGATTTGCACAATGTGCAATGAGAGGCTGAAGTGAGGCACAAATGTTCTAAACCTAAGCACAACCTGCATGACCAGGCATCTAAATTCAAAGTACTTGCTGCAGTGGAATAAGTATCTCCTCGATCTCCTCCTGTTTCCTCTTCTGCTGCTGCCTTGGCCTCTTCCTCCACCTCTACAGTGCCAGTGTCACCTGCCACCCAGCAAACAGAGCATGTGACAGCAACACCACCATGTCCGCCACCGCCCCCAAGCATTTCCACATGGTCCCATGGAAGCTTACAGCTCTCTATCTCCCAAACACTGGAGAGAAAGAGGAAGTACCCCCCTACCCACCCGCAATCCCTGGCCCTGAATGCCAGTATTTCAAAATTCCTGGCCTTTGAAATTATGTCATTCCGTCTGGTGGACACAGACAGTTTTAAAAACCTGATGGCGGTGGCTGTCCCACACTACTTTTCCAGGCGAGCCATCCCTTCCCTGCACAAACAAGTCGGGGATGAGATCAAGTGTGCACTGCGCAACGGTCCACATAACCACTGATACGTGGACCAGTACGCACGGGCAGGGATGCTATATTTCGCTAACTGCACACTGGACAAACGTAATGGCGGGTGGGCCTGAGGTGGCTAGCCGTTTGACGCATGTCCTTCCGCCACCAAGGATTGCAGGGCATTTCTCTTTGCCTCCTGTTGCCTCCTCCTCCTACTGCGCTTCCTCCTCCCCCTCTACCACCTCCTCATCCGCTCAGCGTAACACCTTCACCACCAACTTCAGCACATCCAGGGGGAAACAACAGCAGGCTGTTTTAAAACTGGTATGTTTGGGGGATAAACCCCACACTGACCGATGAGTGGTTGTTGCCACTGAGCCTCAAGCCCGGCCTGGTGGTGTGCGATAATGGGTGAAATCTAGTAGCAGCTCTGGGCACATCCCTTGCCTGGCGCATGTGCTGAATTTGGTGGTGCAGAAATTTCTAAAAAACTACCCGGATATGTCAGAGCTGCTGCAGAAAGTGCAGGCCGTCTGTGCGCGCTTTCAGCGTTCTCACCCTGCTGCTGCTCATTTGTCTGCGCTGCAGCGGAACTTCGGCCTTCCCGCTCACCGCCTCCTATGGGACGTGCCCACAAGGTGGAACTCCACCTTGCACATGCTGGACAGACTGTGCGAGCAGCAGCAGTCAATAGTGGAGTTTCAGCTGCAGCACGCACGGGTCAGTCGCTCTGCGGAACAGCACCACTTCACCACCAATGACTGGGCCTCCATGCGAGACCTGTGTACCATATTGCGGTGTTTTGAGTAGAGTTGAGCGAACCTCTGGAAGTTCGGGTTCTGCTGGTCCGGCCGAACTTCGGGACAAAGTCCGGGTCCGGGTCCGGACGGAACCCGAACGATCGCACGGACAACGAACCCCATTGAAATCAATGGGGACCCGAACTTTTAGGCACAAAAATGGCTGTAACAAAGTCCTGGAAAGCCCTAGAGGGCTGCAAAAGGAAGTAAAATGGGGGTAAGGGTAGGGCAAGTGCCCTACAAAAAAATGGGGATAGGGAAAATAAATTACAATCAAATAAAAAAATGGGAAGGGGGTGGATGAGGAGTAGGAGCCTAGAGGTTGACTAGGCCGTGACCGTGGCAGTGTAGGTGGAAGTGGCAGTGGTAGAGGAGTAGGAGGAGGTAGCCAACATGGTATTTTTTTTTGTATTGAGGCCTATTCAAAAAAAGAAGTATATAAATGGCTGTGTGAGTCCGGTCTAAATGTTTATTCTGCACAAGGTGCAGACAAGTCTTGTGGGATCCATGCCTGATTCATTTTAACAAAGGTAAGCTTGTCCACGTTGGATGTGGACAAACGGCTCCGCTTGTCTGGGATAACACCCCCTGCCGTGCTAAACACACGTTCCGACAATACACTGGCTGCAGGGCAGGCCAGCACCTCCAAGGCATAACGGGCAAGCTCAGGCCATGTGGCCAATTTGGAGACCCAGAAGTTGAATGGGGCAGACCCATCAGGCAGTACGTGTAGGCGTGTGCCCACATACTCTTTCACCATGTTGCTGAAATGCTGCCTCCTGCTAAGACCTTGTCTATCGGCTGGTTGTGCTGTTTGTTGTGGTGGGCTGCTGACAAAGCTTTGCCACATTTCAGCCATGCTAACCCTGCCTTCTGAGGTGCTGGCGGTGGTACAGCTGCGTTGGTGGCCTCTACCTCCTCCTCCTCCTCTACCTTCACCTTGTGCTTCCGCTGAGCCCCCGGTATCATTTGGGAATGCCCTCAGCAGCGCCTCTACCAGTGTGCGCTTGTAGTCGCGCATCTTCCTCTCACGCTCCAGTGAGGGGATTAAGGACGGCACGTTGTCCTTGTAACGGGGATCCAGCAGGGTGGCCACCCAGTAATCAGAGGAAGTTACAATGTGGGCAACTCGGCTGTCGTTGCGCAGGCACTGCAGCATGTAGTCAGCCCTGTGTGCCAGGCTGCCCACAGGCAAAGACAAGCTGTCCTCTATGGGAGGTATATCATCTGTGTCCTCTGTATCCCCCCAGCCACGCTCCAGTGATGCCCACGAGCTGCGTTGGGTGCCACCCTGCTGCAATTCTGCCTCCTCCTCCTCCTCCTCCTCCTCTTCCTCGTCCTCCTCGTCCCTGTCTC
>BLSH010504771.1:119452-137463 GCA_018402905.1 Glandirana rugosa
CGACCCACAAAGTACCGTTCTCCGAACGTAAGTGACCAATCCACACGGTCCGTACTATACCTCATCCCGGAACGGTCTTCACGTAGCAAAACGCACCGACTTGTCTGGAGACCTATAAGACGACGAGGTACAGCTGCCTTTCCTAAATCCTCAATCCAGGTACGCTCACGATTAAAACCTGTAGTTCATACTAAAGGATACCGAGACACGCCGAAAAGGCCTGTGTTAACAGAACACCAGGCTATAACAACGAGCCTGGTGGACCGCTGACCGCTCCAGCCATCTTGCTTAGAAAAAAAAAAAAAAAGGAGAGTCTCTGACGAAGAAGGAAATAGAATAAGAGAGAAGGTGAAAAATATTAAAGTTTACCACAATGATGAGACAAAGCTATCACCTACCAAGTATCTCTTCTCTCGAAAGTTAAAATGAGAGATAAATGGAAGAGAGAATAAGATAAAGGAAGAAGCAGTCTCTGAGAGGAAAAAAAAAAAAAAAGATTCGTTCTACCGACCTCGCCAGTCGCCAGGTGGTCCGAGCAACAATATCGGACCACAAGACAATTGTGTCCGGAAAAGCCGCACAGAGCCATAGGAAATCATACTTGATGTCCAAAATTAGCACTCGCATGGACCTAACTCCTAAATCCTTTCCGTCGACATGGAGCAGCAGAATATCCAGAGGTCTGTTCAGCCACGCAAAACGATGCACTTCTGGCAAGGCCCTACTCCATATCATGCCTGGCACACCTAACCAGTGAATGCAAGCCTCTTGCCATGAAACACCCAGCTGCCTGCCTGGCCCCCCAACAGACATATGAGTGGCCCACGGTCCAGAGGAGCCACATCCCACCATCTGAAAGAGAAGAACATAAAGCCAAATAACACCCATAGTTCCCAACAATACTTATGTAACATGAAAAAGGACAAACCCCCAGCAACTGTAAATCACCCATTTGTCTCAAGCTGTCAACAATTGCGGGCGATTGTAAAGGCAAAACCTCTCGGAATCCCATCTACCTATGCGCTTCACCGCCGCTTCATCCATCCAGTACCGGGCGGCTTCCGTGGCCGCCCCTATGCGGAAGAAGTGAGAGGAATATTGTTTGTCATCCAGACCCAATGCCCTGAGACACCTTGGAAAAATAGCAATAAATTGGAATTTTGACAGGGGGGACCCATCCTTGAGCAACCAAGAACGACCCGGCCACCACTGGGTGTATGGAGCAAAACTTTTTTTACCGCTCCCATCGGGCACAATGGCAAAGCTGAAATAGCAAATAGCTGGACCCACACGCCCTACATTCGACATCCTGATATATTATACCCCCTTGTACCCTATTAGATGGGCTAACAAGTTCCCAGATTCGAAAAGCTCCAAAAAATGCAAGCAAAAATGCTGCCCCAAACAGCGAAACCTCGTAATCAGAGGAGCACAATGACTCCAAAACACAAAAATGGACTGCAGGCTAGCAAAAGACACTGGGTGCCTAGCATCCTTGCATGTGTGAGACCTGCGATAACTTTTAGAGCCTGACGGACCCAAAAGTATTTTGTATAATCCTGACAGCCTTGAAGTTTGAAGAGAATCCCTAACCCCGCCAACTTTCAATCAATAGCTGACACAGACACCCCTCTTTCAAGGTTACTGGACACAAAATAAAGGGTGGCTAACCTTATCCACACCAGCTTGCTGAACCCAAGCGAGCCACTCTCTCCATACCTTGGCATAAGCCGACCTAGTAGACTCACTTACTGACCACCTGATCCATTCGGCGATGGCACCAAGGCAATCTCCCACAGCCAGTCGGGACAAGGAGTCCCTTCTTGTTCCGCCGTCTGCGCCAACTCCCGGAACCTGCCCCACTGGACTCGAGACAATGAGTCAGCCAAGGAATTGTCAATCCCAGGAAGGTGCACAGCATACAGAAACATGTTCAACTGAAGGCAACGCAGCACCAGGTGCCAAAGAAGACAGACCACCCTTAAGGATGATGCTGAAACCCAATTTATGACCTGAACCACTCCCAGGTTGTCACAATTCAAACACACCTTGAAGTCCCGGAATGACTCGCCCCAAACTTCCACAGCCAGCACCACCGGAAAAAGCGACAGGAGAACCAAGTTACAGAGAAGTCCCGCCCCTTTCCATGAATGCGGCCAAGGCCCTGTACTCCAGTGACCCTGATAAAAGGCCCCATAACCTTCCATAAAGTTCCAAGTCAAAGTTGTTCACCGGACGGACATCCACACTGACTGCCCATTATATGCTTCTAAAAAGCTATGCCATAACTGCAAGTCCTCCCTGTGGACCCTGGTAAGCCAAACAAAATGAGTGGGGGACCGTTCCACCGCTGTAGCAGCCGACAGCCGTCGGGAATAATGCTACAGGCAAAATTAAACTTACCCAGCAAGGACTGTAGTGCCCGGAGTCGAATCTTCCGCAATCCCAGGATCCCCCGAATCTCCTCTTATCCTCTGGCAGACGACATTCCATGGCACACTAATCTACCACTATGCCCAGGAAGCTAAGAACAGTAGTAGGGCCCTCCATTTTTTCAGGGGCCAAAGGGTGGGATCGATTTGGGATAATTGACCCGCAATTTGTTGTAGCATGGTGAGAAGCACTGCATGACTGTTACCTGAAGGCGGTCCCACACAAAGGAGATCATCCAAGTAATGGATGATGGAATTCATTCCTGAGACATCTCGAAAGACCATTCAACAAAGGAGCTGAATGTCTCAAACAATGCGCAAGAAATGGAGCAACCTATGGGAAGACAATGGTCCACGTAGTAGGCCTCTTGCCACCAGCATCCGAGCAAATGAATGCTGTCCGGGTGCACCGGGAGCAAGCGAAATGCAGATTCTATATCACATTTTGCCATTAGTGCCCCTCTTCCATAGCGCCAAACCCAGCCCACAGCCGCATCAAAGGAGGCGTAAGATACCATACATGCTTCCGCATTGATCGCATCATTCACAGACACACCCCTCAGAAAGGAAAGGTGATGAATCAGCCGAAATTTAAGAGGCTCCTTTGTGGGAACCACTCCCAGTGGCGAGATCACCAAATACGCCAAAGGTTGGTCTGTAAAAGGCCCACCCATGCGACCCAGGGACACTTCCTTCCTCAACTTCTCAGAAACCACTTCAGGATGCCGCAAGGCTGAATGTAAAGTCTGCGACATAGGCGGTACAGTGGCCAAATAACAGGGCATCCGAAATCCCTCAGAGAACCCCGCCTTCAACAGCCGCGCAGCATCCCGATCCGGGTATCTATCTAGAAAGGAATGCATCCTTTCCACTCTCACTGGCGTCGTCCCTCTTGTTTGCAGACTCTCCAGCATGGCCCTTACTTTGCTTGAAACAATGGGACATGGGATGAGAACCTCCGCAGCCGGAGCATTCATGCTTAAAATGGCAGCTTCCCCCAAACTTACATGATCCCTCGTTATATTGCCAGCAGAAACTCTGCTTCTTTATGGCCGGTTGTCCAGGGGTGGATGTACCACTGCCCCCCCATGAAAAAACTGGTTGGAGGCCCGCGCCGAGGCCATTAGTCGCATCAAGTGTCTAATGTCCTTGTGGTCCCATCGCAAGGACGGACGGGTGGCCCGCCGCTGTGGGAACTGTTCATCATACCTTAACCATGCGGTTCCACAAGTGACTCTATATGCCTCGCCGATGGCGTCCAGGTAACAAAACAGCGCTGAACAATGCTCTTGATTCTTCTCCCCATGACGCTCGCCATAATTCCAAATGCCTGAAGTCAGTTAGTGAAAGTACACGGAATCAGTCTGTACCGCCACTTCTCCTCTTCCTCCTTCTTGCCCTCAACCAGCTTGAGCCTATCCAGGTTAAATTTCTCAAGAGGTGGTAGCGAGAAGATCTCCACATACTCACCTTTTTGAAATGTTCCCTCACTTCAGGCTTTACGTAAGCCCCCAACGGTCCTTCAAAGCAGACATAGACCTTGCATTTTGCCGCGTCCACGAGTCTGACCGAATCTGATTTTCCCTCGGCATCCTGCGTTGGACCAGCCTTGTTCCCCGACGCCAAAGCTTCTGACACTGAGGCCTGAGTAGTCACCATCCCCATTGAGGCTGTGATGGGCACCACGGAAGGAGAGGCCCCCTTCCCCCGGATACAACTACTGGGCCACCCACCACTGGTCCGCCACTGTGCGGAATCCACGCCAACACCGGCGGTGTTTGGACAGCCCCACCCACTGAAAGTCGAACCACCAAATCTCTCAAACCCTCCAACATGTAAACCCGCATCAGACCCGGACGTAGCAGGCACCATGCCCGACACTAGAGGGGCAGGGACTGCACCTACGCCAGATTGAGGCGCCGCTCCTGCAGCCAGAGCGACCGTACCACCCCCCACCCTCAACAACCTACCCAAAGTCACACATAAAGACCCAGAAGATAAAGAGGACTCACTAGGCTGACCAGAGGTGCCCCCAACAGCCGCGGCTCCTGATTCCAACATAGCTGGGCAACCTGCTTCCCCTTCTGAACATGACAAGCTCTCCCTCTAATCTCCCTTCTGCCTGCTGGTTCGCAAGTGTCCCAGGCGATGGGGACCTGGATGCTGAGGACCTGTGCCGCCATTGGCCCTGCCTCCTGGCACCAGATCCGCCCTCTGACTACTTTCCCTGTTCACTGGAGCACACATGGCCCTGTTCGCCCACCAAGGATGTCCTTCTTCCGCCCCTCCATGCATCCAGCACTGCAGGTGGGGGGCACACTGACCCAGTGGAGCCACCGGCCACCGCCAGAAGTGGCCCGGCGGCCGTATCAGTCCTCCTCCCTCGCCGAGACTCCTTACCGACCGGTCTAGCCACGGGAGAGGAGTCCGCTTGTTCCCGTCTTTGCCGCCGAGCAGACGGGGAGAGACACATGCGGGACTGGGTGCAGAAGCCGAGGAGCACTTCGCCGATGGGCCTGACGGGTACGATCAGTGGGGCTCCTACTGTGGCACTGAGCTCTGTGGGAGGATCCAGGTGAGAAGTGCTCCGGAGGCCTAGACCTCCGAGCACGTAGGATCTCCTGTCCGCCGGCCGCCGTCCCAGAGACCTGACCCCCCAGCATGGAGGAGACCTGGTCTCACAACCACGTCGTGCCTCTGGCAGCAGCAGCCAACTGAAGCTGCAATAAGAGATGATCCACGTCTTCCATAATGCCCAGATGCAGGAGTTGGTGCTGTTCAAGCTTCGTCCTGTCCGTGTCGACCTCCACTGGACCCCAGACTGCTCCACCCACTCCAAGTATACCTGACTCCCCCCTCCCAGAGCTAACCCCCCAATCTGGCAGAATATGTTTGATTAGGTGTTGTTACATGATATTTAAAGTGGTTGTAAAGGCAGAAGGATTTTTATCTTAATGCATTCAATGCATTAAGTTAAAGAAAACTTCTGTATGCAGCAACCCCCTAATATTTACCTGAGCCCCATCTCTGCCCAGCAATGTGCATGAGTGTCTCAGCTGTCCGGCACTCTCCCTCCTGATTGGCTAAGACACAGCAGCAGCACCATTGGCTTCCGCTACTGTAAACCAAGGTCAGTCAGCCAATCAGAAGAGAGGGGGGTGAGGTTGAACAACAGCTTTCTGCCTGAATGGACACACGGAGCTGTGGCTCATCTCACGTGCCCCCATAGCAAGCTGCTTACTGTGGGGGCACTCGACAGGGGGGAGGGGCCAGGAGCAAGGAAGAGGGACCCAATAAGAGCTGGATCGGGGACGCTCTGTGCAAAACCACTGTATAGAGCAGGTAAGTATAACATGTTTGCTATGTTTAACCACTTCAGCCCCGGAAGGATTTCCCACGTTAGGGCCAGAGCACTTTTTGCGATTCGGCACTGCGTCGCTTTAACTGACAATTGCACGGTCGTGCGACATTGTACCCAAAAAAATTTGCGTCCTTTTTTTTCCACAAATAGAAATTTCTTTTGGTGGTATTTGATCACCTCTGTGTCATTTCTGATCACCACTATAAACAAAAAAAGAGCGACAATTTTGCAAAAAAAAACAATATTTCTTACTTTGCTAAAATACATATCCAAAAAATATTTAAAAAAATTATTTATTCATCGGCTTTGGCCGATTTATATTCTTCCTCATGTTTTGGTAAAACATCGCAATTGGCGTTTATTGATTGGTTTGCGCAAAAGTTGCCGCGTTTACAAACCATGAGACTTCATTTCTGGAGTTTTTACAATTTTTTTTTTTTTTACTAGTAATGGTGGCGATCTGCGATTTTTATCATTTTTATCGGGACTGTGATATTGGGGCGGACATGTCGGACATTTTTGACACTTTTTTGGGACCAATGACATTTGTACAGCAATATCCACTGATTACTGTGTAAATGTCATTGGAAGGGGTTAACCTGCAGGGGGCGCTCTAGGGGTGAACTGTGTTCCCTGTGTGTGTTCTAACTGTATGAGGGCTGGGCTGGCAGGGGCACCAGAGATCTAACTGATCCCCAGTACAGGGATCAGTAGATCTCTGACATGCCGCCTGTCAGAACGGGGAACCTGTCATGTTTACATTGGCGGTTCCCCATTCTGGTTCTGTCACAGGCCTATTGTGGGTACTGTTCCCACCAAAGAGCTGGGACACAAGCCAACATTATGGATTTGAGAATGGACTTGTCATCTGGCATAGGTGCATCAGTTTGTAAAGTCTGATCTTGGATAAAGAAAGAACAGTCAGATCCTCCAGATGCTGGCATTCAAACTGGGCACAGGGTTCTTATCAAAAGCTGTGCATGTGCAGTGCCCACTTTCACTTTCCCTCTCCCTGTTGCAACTCAGCATTGAAAACTTTTATCCATGGATGATAATAATCTTTAGTGGATTCTCATGCATGTGGCCCAGACCAGGGTATGCATGTCCATTTTTAAAACTATTAGGAGAGTCAAGGCACATGATACAACAAAGGCACACAATGCCACTGCCATTTTATTAGTGTACCTTCAAGTGGCTAAATGTCACTACTGGATTTTTTTTAAAATGCAGACCTAGCATGTATTTATTTATTACACAGTGTGAATGTATCTTATTGTATGATAAGCAGGTGTGGCGTAGCATTTAAACCAAGCAATCATTAAATCACTTTCCTAAAAACAATGTTTGTACAGAAGCCACTTCTTTTAAAGCAGTTATGTGAGTAGGCAGCTGTTAAAACCAACTCAGTGCCCAGCACCCTCAGCCCATTCTCCAGTGATTCATTTGTACAACATCATCTTTCAGCAAACACCCTACCCCCATCACACCTGCTGCTAAAGTGTGAATAAGATGATAGAGGTCAGGCAGGTTACAAACTGGATTTTTTGTTTAAATCGCTTGTGTGTTTTCACATGTTATGCATTTCCATAATAGAATGTTATGGTGAATAACCTTATTGCGTATTTTCCAAAACAACATTTAATTTCATAGTTTACAATGTTTTTGCTTCATATTCTTAGTTAAAAGCATACATTTCTAGGACTAATTATCTGTTTTTGCAGAACCTAAAGTCTTACTGCATTTTTTAAAAATTGTAAAACTTTGCAATATCAGTTTATCCGAAAACCCTAGCCTTTGATGTTGTCCTTAACACCCAGTGGTGGATTTAAGCTTGAGCTTAAAAGAACATGCTCCATCAGACAGATTCCACCCCACCACAAATGATGGTTTCCCCAAAAGCTCCATGGCAGCATACCTAGGGACAGCACCTGGGACCTGAGGAGCTGGGATAGCAAAAAGGAAGCAAAAGCAAAAGCTTCCTCGGATGAAGACTATGACGGATTTGATTTTGCCTGCCTGATGTGTGCTTCCCACTCTACAGCATTGCCATTATGCCAACCCAACTCAGAAGACCAGCATTCACAGAGAAGGTAGAGGAGACGCTTATGGATTCCTACTTTACCCAACTACTGCTTGTCATATTACAGTGTGTGCCTTTGTCTCCTTTTAGCTGTACCAGCGCCTTAGGTCCCAGGCACTGTTCCCAGGTGTGCTGCCATGGAGCTCATCAGGAAAGGAAAATTGAAGTAAGTATTAAGACATTCAATTTTCCGTTTTCTCCCCAGTGAGATTTGCACTACTGTACACAGAGTTCAATCAACATTAAACCACCAGTTTATGGACATTCACTCCAAAATGACCAGTCTCAAGAGAGTAAATGGGACAGCACAGTGGTGTAGTGGTTAGCACTTTCACCTAGCAGCAAAAGGGTCACTGGTTTGAATCTCAACCAGGGCACTACCTGTCTGGAGTTTGCATGTTCTTCCTGTGCCTGCGTGGGTTTCCTCCAGGTACTTCAGTTTCCTCCCACACTCCAAAGACATGCTGGTAGGTTAATTGGATTCTGTCTAAAATTGGCCCTAGTATGTATATATATGAATGTGACTTAGGAACCTTAGATTGTAAGCTCCTTGAGGGTAGGGACTGATGTGAATGTACAATGTATATATAAAAGCGCTAAGTACCTGAAATAAATAACTGCAAATGGATTGCATTCAACCTAGGTATAAATTCTGCTGTGCTGTGAAGAAAAGCATCGTAGCTTTTACCACTTCCCCAACTGAAAGTGTAATATTAGGCAGCCCATACAATATACATTTATTTTTTTTGTTCAATCCGTGGGTTGAATGAAAAAAAAATACCCATTCCCCCACCCACACACTCACTGTGGCTGGGAGAGTCCTCCTCGCTGTGCTATTGTATTCTGATACCGAGGAGACTTCAGAATACAGAGTACACTGATCAGTGCTGCCAGCTATAGCCGGCTGCATTGATCAACAGGGGAAAACCTGACAAGTTGGTTGTAAATACATGACTCAACATGGATCCAGCTGGGACCAGCCAAATTTTGATCCATGTATGGCCAGCTTTAACCTTAATGTGTACATTAACCCATTAGCGACCAGTCTTCCATGTATGAGTATTAAATATTTAGGGGCCAGTTCCATAACAGTATTAACAACTCAGTGACCAGTATGTGTGTAGCACCCTCTAGTGTGTGCTAGGAGTAGAATAGGCAAACCATACTCTGACTTACACTGTAAATCTGTGAGTTTGTAAAGTGGTTGTATCCCCCTTTGCGTGGTTTTTACCTACAGGTAAGCCCATAATAAGGCTTACCTGTAGGTAAAATGAATATCCCCTAAACCTGTATGGTTTAGGAGATATTCCCCCTACATGCAGCCGCTGATGTCAGCCGGGCATGCGCAGTGAATTTCTGGAAGGGAGGGCTCCTGCATGCATGCACGGGAGTGACGTTTTGCGGCTCCAGCCACTCACAGCGCCGGAGCCGCGTACTCGGAAGGAACATCTGAGGGAAGATGCCAGCTCCCTCTGCGGGGACAGGGCAGCCCTGACGGATCTTCGTTCTAAGGTGAGTATTTCATAATGAGCTAGTATGTGGTGTATACTAGCTCATTATGCCTTTGCCTTACATGTTTTTTTTTTCGTTTTTATTTTTCTTTACATGGGTGTACAACTCCTTTAATTGGGTCAGGGTTCATGGTAATTCAGGGCTGGAAGACTCGCCCTGGCAGCTCTTGTTGGGGAAATTGCATATTACATATTTCCCTATTATTGTTGGTTCATATTGTGGCTCAATAATGAATCTAGGCCTCCAAATCCTGGTCAAGGAGCCATATAAGGACATAAGCATAGCTTTACTGTATACCAAAGGAATGTTACTGTAAACTGGTCAAGTCCTTGAGGGGTCATATTGCCAAGGGAGTTGGCTGAGGGTGGGCTTTCCAAGTTCTATATTACCACAGCCAAATCCTATAGGAGTTTAGTCTCACCCAGAATGGCCATGAGGCAACTGTCTGGTCCTGATCACCTGTGCCCTGTTATGAGTCTCCATGGGAGAAAAAGCATCTCTAGTTAAGTATTATTGATATTTTCTTTAATATTATCTGTATCTGTCATTACTTTTAAGTATTTGTGTGATCTCTCTTTGCGCATATCGAACACAACCCAAAAATGTGACAAAACAGCTCTCTGGTGTCTCCCCCTGGTCTGGAGGGTTGGGGAATCTTCTAGAACTAGAGGGTGGGGGCAAGAAGAAGCTACCATGAATATTTATGAGGCCTCGGCCAATCCCCAGAAGTGGGCTGGAAGGGGGCAGAGAATACCCCACAAATAGACATGGGCCATGCTAGCAGGTCAGTTGGGTGGAAGATGGAGATGCAGTATTGAGGACAATGTCTGTGACCCTGAGGGGTGCTCCCTAGTTTGGGAGGGTGTCCTGTCTTGGGTGCTGGAAGGATCCTGAAAAAGATAGGAGAAAAAGACAAAGGGAGAAAGCTTTCCTGGAGGTATGGGAGCAAAGAGAGGACAGAGTGAGTAGTTCAACACTGTTGGGGACTAACAGGGCGGAGACTGCCACATGTAGTCAGCCTCCCTTGAAGATAGGGTGTGCTTAAGCATTCTTTACTTTCCGTGAGAGATCTCCGGAGAGTCAGCTGGGTGGGCTGGTGAAGAGTCATTCGGGTGAACTGGTGTAGAGAGGCATCCAGGAGGGCTGGTGAAAGAGGCAGCTGCAGCCAGGTGGCCTGGCACTGTCTGAACAAGTGGTGCTTCTGGAAGCAGGAGGAAAGGTTACACGCTGTTTCACTCCATGTGCAAAACAATATTTACCGTGGGACTATGTTGGCAGCAACAGAAATCACACAAATCAGCTAAATATGCATTTAAATAAAATGTATTTTTTATTAGTTACATTTAATAAGGAAATTGATATATAAAAAGGACCATTAACAAGGCGTTTATCCTAATTGGACCATCCTTTTGACCATGCAAAAATTTGTGACTATAAAGTCCATTTGATTGTGCACCCCCCACTGTTGTCCCAAGGCATATCAATCCCTAATGATAAGGTCTTCCTCAGGGGATAGTGGTTGGAGACAATCAGTGATGATCAATGAAGGTCCACTTGTAATGGTAACAGAATGCAGTGGCCACAGCCCAGATCAGACCCGAACTCAGGAGAGGTTCCCGATAGAGGGGGAAGTCCAGGGCAATGGAGAGGAGGGAGAAAGAGAGTGATATTTTGCAGGTGCCCACCATTGTAAAATTTGTTAGGAGAGATAGAAGTCTGGGGCAGTAACCAGGGTGTAAAGAGTCCTTTAGGACTATCAGGTAGAATTCACCCTCACATTCTGGCCAGATCCTCAGCTGGGGGATTAATTCACCTGGCCTGCAGTCCATGCTGTTTCACTCCATATGTGCTGCATTTAATGGACTGTGAGTTCCTGTCTGTAATGGGCTGTTACTGATTTGACAATGAGTCCATCAGATCCCTCAAGCAGAAGCTGGACAGGTGAAAAGTTAAGTCTGTGCAGGAGGAGAATGAAGAAGAGATTGTATATAAATGTATATAGGAAGTTGTCCCTAAAGTTTGCTGAAGTCAAGTGGGCATCCCGTAACCGCCCATTCCTATCCAAATTGTTAATCCCCTAATAAACTGCAAAAAAACAAAACTACGGACTGTTTCCTCACTCTGTGTGCCTGTGAAGATTTGGGGTACCTGGCTGTGCAGAAGTGGGGGATCTCTGTTCATCTGCATCTCCTACGTGGGGTGTGCTACATGTACAATAATCCCTCAGTAACCAGTATCCAAATTATTATCTAAATTAACCCTCCAATAATAAGATTTAGGAAAGCGGTGCTGTACAGTACTTTGACTAAGGGCTTTTTGACCCCTTGCACAGTTTTTCTATCATAATACCACCTGCCTGTATTTGTCCTCCAAAGCAATTTTGCCACTAGAAAAAGTTACCTGGCTCAAAGGATTACAAAATTGTGGGTAATAGGTTGTGGGGCACGTCAGAAAACAACAAAGTATTTTATTAGTGCCAAGCAAAAAAGTTTTTCAAGTAGTCAGTTCAAGTGTCATGAAATATCTGCAAACCTCTTCAAACACACACTTAGCTGATAAAAGCACTTGAGGTCTTACCAGGCCATTAGAAATCAGTATCCAATTTTTCTCTGTGGAATGCAACCTTACAATATGTCTATCACTCTGGCCCTGTATATTCCATTTGTAGAATGTGCTCTGTTTGGGGCACCCTGATTCTGACAGACAACCAGATCTTATATTAAGGGTTGAGTCTATTTACAAAAGGATATATATATATAGATACTAACTACAAATAGGGTTTTACAATGTACAAAAAGATTTATGTACAAGTAAGACATTCAGGAATATTGAAATTTCACAAGTTCTAATCTAATATCAGTAAAATTTTCAGGCACAGTTATCAATAGTCTGGAATTCTTTTATCTGTTTTAAAGAGGAAGTAAACCCAGATGGGTTTACTTCCTCCAGATTGGGTTTACTTCCTCTATATTCCCCTGTTAACTAGAAGCATAATGGGCTACTATGCATCCCATAGTAGCCCACTATGTGGCACTTAGCTGCAAACGAAGCCTGCGGCATCCAGCGATGTCCCCGCTCCAGGCCGCGTCCATCTTCTGCCCTTTCCTTCCGGGGCCGTGACCCCGGCACTGTGACTGACCAGAGTCGCGTGATGTCATTCCCGCGCATGCGCGTGGGAGCCCCCAGTCACGGCAAAGGTTCAGTGGAGAAACGGCACGGAGGCACATGCAAAACACTGCATATTTCCTGAACCATGCAGGTTTGGGAGATATGCAGGGCACCTACAGGTAAGCCTTATCATAGGCTTACCTGTAGGTTAAAGTGCTTGTCATAAGTTGACAACCACTTTAATGAGAACATTCTGCAAATGTGAAGACATTGGTGGGACACACAGCATGTAAACAGCTGACGCATAATCTGCTACATCATAAATGGGAAGTTCTTCATTACTCACTTTATGATTAATGGAAGCATTCACATTAAAGTGGAAGTCCAGTCAAAACTGATTTTCTTCCTATTAAAGCGGTTGTATCATCAAAAATGTAACTTTTACCTACAGGTAAGCCTATAATAAGGCTTACCTGTAGGTAAAATGAATATCTCCTAAGCCTGTACGGTTTAGGAGATAATCCCACTGCAAGCAGCTGCTGACGTCACGGCGCATGTGCAGTGGTGTCCCGGCAAAGGCCCGGAGCATAGACCTTTCTGGAAAGTCTGCCGTAAAGATGGGTTCCCATGCGCATGCACAGGAGTGACGTCTCGTGGCTCCAGCCACTCACAGCATCAGAGCCGCGAACCCGGAAGAATCCACGGAGGGAAAGTGGAAGCTCCCTCTTCGGGAACCGGGTGGACCTGTCGGAGCTTCATTCTGAGGTAAGTATTTCAATCGCTTTAATAGTATATTAAATATCTTTATCTTTGGTAAAGATCTTTAACATTAATTAACATTTATTTATTCATTTTCTGGCTAGCTGATGTTTATCTTAGAAAGTCTTATCTAAGCCAGACAATCAGCTTCTTCAGGGACAACTCTATTTCCCTTTATCTGAATTTGCTAAGCTGTCTTTCACTTCCTGGAAAGGTTGTCCCTCGTTCTTAGACAGGCATGCCTAGACCTGCCCAGCCCAACACAGCCCCAACCCCATCCCTCTCATCCTTCAGAGAATATGATCCCCTCCTGTCTTCATAGCCTTGTTTTGACTGGCAGCTTTGGAAACATGGGAGAGGGGGCAAGCTTTGGAAACATATGCTGTTTGTTAGAAACTGTAAGCTAGATTACAATGCAACATGCTGCAGATTTTCTACAGTGTAGAACTACGTGGTTGTTTCTGCATGGCACTGTGATAGCCACTGTGATGAGCACTGTGATGGCACTGTGATGGGCACTGTAATGGCACTGTAATGGGCACTGTGATAGCACTGTGATGGGCACTGTGATAGCACTGTGATGGGCACTGTGATAACACTGTGACGGGCACTGTGATGGGCACTGTGATGGGCACTGTGATAGCACTGTGATAAGCACTGTGATGAGCACTGTGATGGGCACTATGTGCATGGTGTGGCACATGCCCAGCTGCTGTGAACAGGGGAAGAAATATGAAAGAAATGCAAGTGACCATTTTTGAAAGTTTGTAAGGATACAGGTCAATTTATATTCTTCATTACATGTGAGTAATTAGTTTAAGGCTCCGTTTCTACTAGTGCAACTTGTCATGTGACTTTGGACATAAATTCACATGACAAGTCACAGCCCATTGATTTCAATGGCAAACTTACCCATCTATGCGACTTTGAAAATCAGCGACTTTGAAAAGGTGCCTGCACTACTTTGATGCAACTTTGATCCAGAGTGTGTAAAGTTGGATCAAAGCTGCACTCAAAGTTGCACTCTAAATCGCATAACTTTGGAGTCGCACTAGTAGAAACTTAGACTAAGGTTAGAGTGTGACTTTGATGAGACTGAGTGCAGCTTTGAGCCAACTTTACACTCTCTGGATCAAAGTCACATCAAAGAAGTGCAGGTACCTTTTCAAAGTAGATGATTTTCAAAGTTACATAGATGTGAATGGGTATCATTAAAATCAATGAGCTGTGACTTGTCATGTGACTTTGGACACATAGTCATGCATCAAAAGTCGCATCAAAGTAGTGCAGCTACCTTTTCAAAGTTGCTGATTTTCAAAATTGCATAGATGGGAACGGGTGCCATTGAAATCAATGGGCTTAGACTTGTCATGCGACTTTGTTTCCAAAGTCGCATAGCAAGTCATGCTAGTGGAAACTGAGCATTAGTCTACGTTTCCACTATTGCGGTCCCAAAGTTGCATTATTTAGAGTGCGACTTTGATGCAAATTTGAATGCAGCTTTGATCCAACTTTACACTCTCTGGATCAAAGTCGCATCAAAGCATTGCAGGTACCTTTTCAAAGTTGCTGATTTTCAAAGTCGCATAGATGGGAAAGGGTGCCATTGAAATCATGTGACTTTATGTGTCCAAAGTCCCATGACAAGTTATACTAGTGGAAACAGAGCCTTAGTCTACGTTTCCACTATTGCAACCCCAAAGTTGTGCAATTTATTGTGTAACTTTGATGCGACTTTACACTCTCTGGATCAAAGTTGCATCAAAAGTTGCATTAAAGTAGTGCAGGTACCTTTTTAAAGTCACTGATTTTCAAAGTTGCATAGATGGGAAATCAATGGGCTGTGACTTGTCCTGCGACTTTATGTCTTTAAAGTCACATGACAAGTCATACTAGTGGGAACTGGGCCTTAATGTGGTTGCCTGTACTGTTCCTTTAGTGCAGGGGTTTCCAAACGTTCTAAGGAAAGGGCCAGTTTACTGTCTTTCAGACTTTAGGGGGGCCAGACTGCGCCCAGTGGGAGTAAACCATGCCCAATCTTTTAGTATTAGGGGGAGCAATAGTTTCATGGGAGGAATACTGCCCCATTGTTGGTGTCAGAGGAAGGAATGGTGCCACATTGTTTGTGTCTGTGGAAGGAATAGTGCCCCATTGTTGGTGTCAGTGGCAGGAACTATGCTCCATTGTTGGTGTTAGTGGCAGGAATAATGCCTCAAGGGCCGGATAAGAGCAATAAAAGGGCCACATCTGGCTCCAGGGTCGCAGTTTGGAGACCACTGCTTTAGTGTATAGTGATGATTGTAGACTGAGAGATTATACCCTAGAGCACTTCCAGCTACACTAACAGTTCCCCCTGTGTCCAGATCACTTCTCCTATGGTAATCTTCATTCAAAGCCCAGCACAGCACAGTACAGCTATACTGTACAGTTGTGCTCATAAATTTCCTGTTTTATACAGTTCAACTACCTTTTCCCTCAGATCCTTTGACAATTATTTTGCTTTCCGCATGACTCAAAATCCAGAAACGTCAGTGCAGCACTGCATGAAAGATGCAAGGGTCTGTCAGGAGTCCAGAGACTCACTGACCTTTTATACACACACACTAATTACAAGCAAACAGATCACAGGTGAGGATGGTTACCTTTAATAGCCATTCAAACCCCTTTGTGTCAACGTGTGTGCATGTTATCAGGCCAACATCACCAGGGTATGTAAACTTTTGATCAGGGTCATTTGGGTAGTTTCTGTTGTCATTATGATTTAAAAAGAGTAAACACAGTTATCTGATAATAAATGGCTTCAGCCAAACACTAACCATGAATGAAAGAAATTTTTTTGTGTTCTCATTCATATTCCCTGAAAAATGGCCAAGAAATCATAAATTCTGCCAGAATATGTAAACTTACAAGCACAACTGTATTTGCGCACTGCACCTACCCCCCGGGTCCTGTGGTGGTGGGTCCCCCTGGGTCCTGTGTGGATGGGCCCCCCTGGGTCCTGTGTGGATAGGTCCCCCCTGGTCCTTTGTAGATGGGCCCCCCTGGGTCCTGTGTGGATGGGTCCCCCCTGGGTCCTGTGTGAATGGATCCCCCCGGGTCCTGTGTGGATGGGCCCCTCTGGGTCCTGTGTGGATGGGTCCCCCCGGGTCCTGTGAGAGTCAACACCCCTGGGTCCTGCGGGGATGGGTCCCCTGGGTCCTGTGGGGATGGGCCCCCCTGGGTCCTGTGGGGATGGGCCCCCCTGGGTCCTGGGGGATGGGTCCCCCTGGGGCCTGTGTGGATGGGTCCCCCTGGGTCCTGTGGGGATGGATCCCCCTGGGGCCTGTGTGGATGGGTCCCCCTGGGTCCTGTGGGGGTGTGCCCCCCTGGGAACCTGTGGGATGGATCCCCCTGGGGCCTGTGTGGATGGGTCCCCCTGGGGCCTGTGGGAATGGACCCCCCTGGGGCCTGTGTGGATGAGTCCCCCTGGGTCCTGTGTGGATAGGTCCCCCTGGGTCCTGTGTGGATGGGTCCCCCTGGGTCCTGTGTGGATGGGTCCCCTGGGTCCTGTGTGGATAGGCCCCCCTGAGTCCTGTGTGGATGAGCCCCCCTGGGTCCTGTGTGGATGGGTCCCCCTGGGTCCTGTGTGGATGGGTCCCCTGGGTCCTGTGTGGATAGGCCCCCCTGAGTCCTGTGTGGATGAGCCCCCCTGGGTCCTGTGTGGATGGGTTCCCCTGGGTCCTGTGGGGGTGGGTCACTCTGGGTCCTGGGTGGATGGGTCCCCCTGGGTCCTGTGTGGATGTGTCCTGTGTGGATGGGCCCCCCTGTGTCCTGTGTGGATGGGTCTTGTTTTTCTTCTTAATTTTCTCATAAATTAGGATGTACAATGCATCCTTACTGATGAATGAACACTGGGCAGGTACCTATGATCAGCTCCTCCCATCCTGTATACGCGCACTGGCTATACAGGAACAGTGCCTCTCCCTGGAAGTGATGTCACTAGCTTTCAGTAACCACACCCACTGGCTGATTTTACACTCAAGTAATTAGAATTGAAGTCATGTGACGGCACTGCATACTGCAAAATAAAGGTAGAAAATTTGGATTTTTTCATTTTGAGGCATAAGGCTGAACTTAGCTCACATTAATGATTGCAGGGGAGAATTTAAGTGTTATGGCCATACACACGGTACAATTATCGGCCTGCCTGTCATACAATAATCTGACCGTTAGTATGCTCCATTTGACAGACGATTTTCAATTACACTGTGTGCAGAATTATTAGGCAAATTAGTATGTTGACCACATCATCCTCTTTATGCATGTTGTCTTACTCCAAGCTGTATAGGCTCGAAAGCCTACTACCAATTAAGCATATTAGGTGATGTGCATCTCAGTAATGAGAAGGGGTGTGGTTTAATGACATCAACACCCTATATCAGGTGTGCATAATTATTAGGCAACTTCCTTTCCTTTGGCAAAATGGGTCAAAAGAAGGACTTGACAGGCTCCGAAAAGTCAAAAATAGTGAGATATCTTGCAGAGGGATGCAGCACTCTTAAAATTGCCAAGCTTCTGAAGCGTGATCATCGAACAATCAAGTGTTTCATTCAAAATAGCCAACAGGGTCGCAAGAAGCGTGTGGAAAAACCAAGGCGCAAAATAACTGCCCGTGAACTGAGAAAAGTCAAGCGTACAGCTGCCAAGATGCCACTTGCCACCAGTTTTGCCATATTTCAGAGCTGCAACATCACTGGAGTGCCCAAAAGCACAAGGTGTG
>BLSH010504771.1:138140-149036 GCA_018402905.1 Glandirana rugosa
AAGTCAATCCGTGTTCGAAAAAAACCTGAATGATTTCACTTTCAGGTGGGATTTCGGAGCATGTGTGCCACGCTTACAACATGTTAGTGTGCAGATTGAAAAGGGTCAGGCACTAAAACAGATCGTTTGACTACCATCAGTTTAATAACAAGTTGTTTCGGTTTGCATCCCTGCACAATACTCGCATATTTCTCCATCAAGTCCTCTTATACTGCGTTCAAATGTTGTGACTTGTGAAGCACCTAAGGCTCATACGCACGCACAAACATGAATGTTGAAAACAAACAGGATGAAGACATGTGTGTTCGGCTTTTAACCTACTGCGGAACAGCCGTCTGTTTCACAAGATCAAACGATTGATATTAATGAGTTTTTGGAATCATTGAGAACATGGTTGTTGTTCAATAATAAAATTATTCCTCAAAAATACAACTTGCCTAATAATTCTGCACTCCCTGTATAGTCCAACAGAAGTTGTATGAGCAAACTAGAACACTTTGTCTGCCGACAAGGCGTCATCCAATTTTCGGCTTGTGTGTACAGAAGTAGGACAAACAAAAGTTGTAAGTACAAACACGCACGCATACTCGGAATCCACGAAGTGTTCAGTGTTGTAAACTTGCGTCATATTCTCCTGAACTACCTCTTTATACGCTCATAACACGTCCCTACGTTTGGCTTTGTTGAACAATAATTTGACTACCATCAGTTTGCTAGACAAAATCACGGACTGGGAAAAGTTAGACGTGTGATTGTACAACATTCGCACCGTGTGTACGAGGCTTTAGGGTGGACTTTCACTTTAGTAAGTCCAAAAAAAGCTTGTGCCTAACTGAAATCCAGGAGTTTGCTTTAAAACAAGAAGCATTTGGAAAAAAAACAAATGTAATTAATTTTAAAAAAGTACCTTCTTTACTTTAGGGGCTCGTTCATCTGCACAGATCAATGCAGTCTAGGGCACATAGATAACTGCCCTGTTCCACAACATTGCCTTGAGGTGGGCTGCGGTGTGTTGCGTAAAAATCCAGACACGCATTTTTATTTTCGCAAAAGTTTGTGACTTGTAAAATAATAAAAAGAAAAACAGGTAAACAGTACATTGTGCTGTAACAATGCAAATGCACTACCCTCACTGCCTGTAAACAATGAACACCAGCCTGCATTCTAAAACCAATTGTTTTAGGCCGGCCATACACAGAGAACATTACGCTTGATTACCCACATCACTGCCACCCACATGCCCAGCATTTAAATGCAAGCTTGTCAAAGCTGCTGGCTCTATAACTTCTGCCTTTCCCTCTAGTGGATTCTGCCCCCTTCAGTGAATTTGCAGAATGTGCTGTATCACAATGGCAGGTTCCTAGTCGCTATTTCTTTTCACGTAAGGCCATTCCAGCTCTGTACCATCACACAAAAGGCAATGTTGTGGCATAGTTGGGCAAGGCAGTCAGCAGCAAAGTCCACATTACTGCTGACACGTGGTCCAGCAAACATGGTCAGGGACTATATATTTTGTTCACAGCACACTGGGTAACTCTGCTTGCAACTCCCCATACTGCTAATGGGGATGATGCGAGATTTGTCAAATCTACCCCCTCCTCCATATATTGAATTGTCCTATGAACCACAAGTACCCACTAAGTGTTCAAGGGGCCATTCAATGAGTCAGGCTAAAAGGTGCCATGCAGTGCTTCAGCTGGTGTGTCTAGGGGACAGGAACCACACCAGAACATAGATTCTTTCAGCTCTGCAGGGGCAGGCCAAGAGGGGGTTCACGATAATGGCACAAACCTCCTGTCCAGCCTTAGACAGGGAAAGTTGTACCCAGGGTTGGAAGATCTGCTGAAGCAGGCCAGAAGAGTCTGTAGCCATTTCAGGCGGTCATACACAGCCAGTGCTCAGTTGGCTGAAATTCAGCGGGAACTCTACCTGCCCATAAACCGCCTGATTTGTGCTATGCCCACCAGGTGGAACTCAATTTTGGAAATGCTGCAGCGGCTGCACATGCAGCAGAGGGCCATCAACGAGTACCTGTATGAGTATGGCACAACAACTTTTTTTCCCCAAGCAAATGACTGCTCATATAGGATGCATACACTGTACTGTCACCATTTGAGGAGGCCACAAGGATGGTGAGCCGTGACAATGCATGCATCAGTGACACAATCTCTGTTGTGCGCCTACTGGAGTAGACTCTGTGTGACAATATGGACAGGGCACTCAAGGTAGCGCAGCGGGAGGAAGAGGAGGACTTCCATTCCTCTCAAGGCCCACTTTATGCAGACACCATTGTTCCTGTGCCACATTACACACAAGAGGAGAGGGAGGAGGGGCAGGAGGAGGATTCTGGCAGTTTTGGAGGCATTGAAGCAGAGGAAGACGTACATCAAACAGTAAGAGATGGTTTTCCATCCCCAGAACCCTTGGGAGTAGTACATGGCTGGGAGGAGGCAGTTCCAGATACTATAATCCTGAGTGAGGAGTCAGCTTCTCATGCATCCGCAAATTTGTGGTGCATGGGCTTCCTCATGCTTCAAAGCCTGCGAAAGGACCCAAGAATACGTGGCATAAAGGAAGAGGATCACTATTGGTTGACAACCCTCCTTGACCCCCGTTACAAAAGGAAAGTCTCAGAACTTATCCTGTCCCCACAGAGTGCAAAGAATGAAATCTCTTGAGGAGTTTATCGAACGCTTTTCCTGACTCTGGTAGGTTACAATGTTGTGGAAAACGTAGTTTTGAGGCTTCTGTTGGTCAAAAGAGGAGCGGTGGAGAAGGCGGCCACCTAAAGTGATGCATGCCATCGGCAGCGTCTGCATCACATGGTGGACGATTATCTAGGGGCAAAAACAGAGATGGAGAGCTTTCCAGTCGACGATCCACTGGCATACTGGGTCATGAGAATTTGCCCAGAATTTGCTCAGTATGCAATTGAGCTGCTGGGCTGCCCTGCATCCAGCGTGCTTTCCGAACAGGAATTCAGTGCTGCTGGAGGTTTTGTTACTGATAATAGAACACATCAGTCCACAGACTCTGTGGTCCGTCTGACATTTATCAAAATGAATCAGTCCTGGAGCTATGATGCCCCTGATACCAATGTTGCTGATTAAGTGTTTTGGGGATGTGGAATCTCTGCAGGACTTCTAGGCTGCCCAGCATTGTGGGTGTTGATTTCATCTAGAAGAATGTTTTTGGTGTAGGTTTCATGGGCACAATTAACACCCAAAGACCAATTTTTCTGCACCTGCTTGACAGGTGCATATCATTGCAATTTTTGACAGCAAGGCCAATTCTTGCTTTCATCAAGAGTGCCTCTGCAGAGTTATGGTGTGAAGGCGCCACCGACATCCAAAGACCAATTTTTCTGCACCTTTTATTTCTACCCAGAGTCTGTGGAAGAGACACAATAATTTATCCAAAAATTCTCTAACATAGTTCCCAGTGCACTAAATTGTGGCCTCATTATACAGACTGGCTTACAAAATAAGAAAGCTTGCAGGGAACATGTCATTGTTTTGGCTTTAGAAATGCAATTATTGCTGCAGCAGCTTCTATGCACAGTACAGATGGTAGAGATAGACTAAGGGGACCCCCCAGGCACTATATTCAAAGGAATTTTTCATTTTTATGCTTTCACTTTAAGCATCAATAAATCACTTCTCATTTAAAAATGACGTTTTTTACAAACTTTTTTTTTCATTGATACATGTCCCCTAGGGCAGTACCCGGACACCCATAACCATTTTATGCCCAATGACTTGCATATAAGCCTTTAAAATGGGCACTTTTGATTTTTACAATTCAGTCCAATAGTCTTCAATGGGGTTCGTTATTCTGTTCCAAACTTTCGCAATGTTCGAAAGTTCTGGTGTAAACCAAACAGGGGGTTGTTTGGCCCATCCCTAGTAGTCATCTAAAACTATGCCCAGCATTGCCAGTGCCCATCTTTGCAGCCTCACCCATGCCCAGCATTGCTAGTGTCCATCTTTGCAGCCTCACCCATGCCCAGCATTGTCAGTGTCCATCTTTTGCAGCTTCACCCGTGGAGAGCATGGAGGAAGAGAGAGGGCGGCTCGGATCATCATAGGGAAA
Organism: Glandirana rugosa; assembly: GCA_018402905.1. Lineage (NCBI taxonomy): Eukaryota > Metazoa > Chordata > Amphibia > Anura > Ranidae > Glandirana > Glandirana rugosa. Next base: position 142,233 of record BLSH010504771.1, read on the forward strand.
GAGCGCCATTGAGGAAGAGGATTCTCTACTTTAACACAGATCAGGTATTTGCCCGCTGTAACAGTTTACTTTAGAAACGCATCCGCTCCACTCACTGTAACACACAGATCCCACCATCCTGACCCTGTACTTGTTACAGACAGAATGCAGGTCCAATGTCAGGGTGTATTCGGTCTGTCACAAGCGCGGGGTCAGGAGGGAGGGATCTGTGTGTTACGGTGAGCCGAGCGGATGCAATTCTAAAGTAAACTGTTAAAGCGGGCAAATCCCCGCTCTTTGTTAAAGTAGAGAATCCTCTCCCTCAATGGCGCTATTCCCCTATGATGATCCCGGTCACCCTCTCTCTTCCTCCACGCTCTTCCCCTGCGAGAACGGCTGCCATGCATCCTGGCCTGCCGGCGGTGCTCGCCCCCCCCCCCCCCCCCTCTGCTCTCAGGCAGCCCACCTCACCAGCCCTCAATTTCCACTCGTAAAATGCGAGTAGGTGAGTGAAAAATTTGATGGCTGATGTAAAAGCCCTGAATGTAATCTTGGATGTGAGGTCAGCAGCCTTAGCAGACTCAGAGCTGCCACTCAAGTAACACTATAGTTTTCCCCTTTTCTCTTACCCAGTGAGCTACATAAAAAAAATTATGCATAGGCATAGCAGCTGGGCCAGCACAGAGAGTAATTTGACACTATCAGAAAAGGAACAGACTATAACATGCAAGGAGGGAGGGAGCTGTGCTAAGGAATTGACTTGTTTTCTGGCAAGTTAAAAGGCACATTGCAAGTGAAATTTAAGGAAAGGAAAACACTGAAAGTAATCATTTAAAATACTTGATTTTTCTGTGCTTTTTTTCTTAAACATGGTAATATGATCTCTTTAATTAAATGGTTGTACTGGCCTTACCTTAAGGGGAAAAAAAATAACAGAAAAAAAAATAATTGCTGACCCAGCCACACTTGAACCACTTGCCGGCCTGTACACGCAGATACACTGCAGCAGGTCGGCTCTCCTGCACAACTCGATGTACCTGTACGTCAGTCCGTGCATGTCAGATTGCGGCCGTACGCCCATGGGTTCTGCGGACTTGATGTTCACCGGCGACCCATGATTGCTCTGTGCAGAGCCAGAACGGGGATCTGCCAATGTAAACACAGTGGATCCCCATTCTGACAAGGGACATGACAGAGATCTACTGTTCCCAGTCATCGGGAACAGTGATCTGTGATCATGTCCCTGGCAGCCCATCCCCCCTACAGTTAGAACACGATGAGGGAACACAGTTAACCCCTTGATCGCTACCTAGTGTTAACCCCTTCCCTACCAGTGTCATTTTTTCATAGATCAATGCATTTTTATAGTACTGATCAATGTAATAATGTCACTGGTCCACAAAAAGTGTCATTTGGGGTTAGATTTGTCTGCCGCAATGTCCCAGTCCCACTAAAAATCACAGATAGCCGCCATTACCAGTAAAAAATAAATAAATAAAAGTCCATAAATCTATCCCTATTTTGTAGAAACAAATAAGTTTAGCGCAAACTAGCGGCGGCTGGTCAATAAGGGGCGCCGTCTCCCCCCCGCTGACAAGAAAAAAAAAGCCAACCCGGCCCCCTACAGGAGGCTCTGGTATATTGCCTTTTTTTTTTTTTTCGGCTCCTTGCTGTCTGCTGACAGCAAGTAGTGAGCCGATTGGTCAGTCATAAAAGTGAAAGTAAGTGCGCCAAAGAGGCCCACTTGCTTTCACTAATTGGCTGCCCTGAGCCAGTGACTGACTGGCATTGAATGCTGTGGGCGGGGGCAGGACTGTGGCGGACGTGCTGGCTGCGTGATTACTCACGCAGGAGCAGCACTCCACCGGGTTTCAGTCCCAACTCCCGCTTTGCAGACCATCCACTCCAGGCTCCAGCATGCTGTACGCAAGCGAAGCTCTGCACACTACTGCCTGCCTGCCTATTAGATGGGGTAAGTGCAGGACTTATCCCGACTTTGGGGGGGGGTCTGTCAGTGCCCTATCTGTATACCCTATCTGGGACTCTGTATACCCTATCTGGGACTCTGTATACCCTATCTGGTGACTGTATACCCCTATCTGGGACTCTGTATACCCCTATCTGGTGACTGTATACCCTATCTGGGACTCTGTATACCCCTATCTGGGACTCTGTATACCCTTATCTGGGACTCTGTATACCCCTATCTGGTGACTGTATACCCTATCTGGGACTCTGTATACCCTGTCTGGGACTCTGTATACCCTATCTGGGACTCTGTGTACCCCTATCTAGGACTCTGTATACCCCTATCTGGGAATCTGTATACCCTATCTGGGACTCTGTATACCCTATCTGGTGACTATATACCCTATCTGGGACTGTCAGGAAAGACGTAAAGCCCATGTGCCCGTGAGAAGGGATGCTGTGCGCAGACGCAGACACGAACGAACGTTCGTGCGCACGCACGACCGGGAGGCGTGCATCCCCGTTCGTAACCGTTCTTGGCGCCAATGGGACCATTTAAACTGATCAGTGACATGAGTTCAATGCCATTTGGTCTACAACGTTCCTGTGATTCCTACTACCCGTCTACCCGCTGTACCTGTTCCCTTGATTCATTGGCTTGATCCTGACACCACTGCTGTCTGCCTGCCTTGACCTCTGGCTGTTCCTGATGATCCACTCCTTGGTACCACTTTGCCTGCCCGTTGCCAACCCGGCCTGTGTCTGGCCATTCTTCTGCCTGCTCCTCAGTTCCTGATCTGCCCGTCTGCTGTCTGTTCCGGTCCATCCCTGGCCTTCTCATCCAGCATCACCTGCTTGGTCTAGCTGGACGGGGCTATCGTCAGCTGTTCCTGGGGTTTCCTCTCTGCTCCATCAAGCTGCATCTCCAGCCCTGCCTAAGACCATCGCACCAGTGTTCCTGTCGAGCACTCGTGCCGTTCTGCGCTCTTGGACCTTCTGTTTGCTACATCAGGGGTTCCTGAGTCAGGATTGTAGGAGAGGCTGTCCTCAGCAACTGCAGACTTCACCACCAGGTACGTGACAGGGACTCTGCATACCCCTATCTGGTGACTGTATACTCTATCTGGGACTCTGCATACCCCTATCTGGTGACTGTATACCCTATCTGGGGTTCTGTATACTGCGATATGGTGACTCTGTATACCCCTATCTGGTGACTGTATACCCTATCTGGGGACTCTGTATACTGCTATCTGGGGCTCTGTATACTGCTATATAGTGACTCTGTATACCCCTATCTGGTGACTCTGTATACTGGTATATGGTGACTCTGTATACAGGTATATGATGAATCTGTATACTGGTATATGGTAACTCTGTATACGGCTATTTTCTGACTCTGTATACCCTATCTGGGACTCTGTATACTCTATCTGGTGACTGTATACCCTATGTGGGACTCTGTATACCCTTATCTGGGACTCTGTATACCCTATCTGGTGACTGTATACCCTATCTGGGACTCTGCATACCCCTATCTGGTGACTGTATACCCTATCTGGGGACTCTGTATACTGCTATCTGGGGCTCTGTATACTGCTATATAGTGACTCTGTATACCCCTATCTGGTGACTCTGTATACTGGTATATGGTGACTCTGTATACAGGTATATGATGAATCTGTATACTGGTATATGGTAACTCTGTATACGGCTATTTTCTGACTCTGTATACCCTATCTGGGACTCTGTATACTCTATCTGGTGACTGTATACCCTATGTGGGACTCTGTATACCCTTATCTGGGACTCTGTATACCCTATCTGGTGACTGTATACCCTATCTGGGACTCTGCATACCCCTATCTGGTGACTGTATACCCTATCTGGGGACTCTGTATACTGCTATCTGGGGCTCTGTATACTGCTATATAGTGACTCTGTATACCCCTATCTGGTGACTCTGTATACTGGTATATGGTGACTCTGTATACAGGTATATGGTGACTCTGTATACTGGTATATGGTGACTCTGTATACGGCTATATTCTGACTCTGTATACCCTATCTGGGACTCTGTATACTCTATCTGGTGACTGTATACCCTATCTGGGGCTCTGTATACCCCTATCTGGGACTCTGTATACCCTATCTGGTGACTGTATACCCTATCTGGGACTCGGCATACCCCTATCTGGTGACTGTATACCCTGTCTGGGGTTCTGTATACTGCGATATGGTGACTCTGTATACCCCTATCTGGTGACTGTATACCCTATCTGGGGACTCTGTATACTGCTATCTGGGGCTCTGTATACTGCTATATAGTGACTCTGTATACTCCTATCTGGTGACTCTGTATACTGGTATATGGTGACTCTGTATACGGCTATATGGTGACTCTGTATATGGCTATCTGGGGCTCTGTATACTGCTATATGGTGACTCTGTATACTGCTATCTGGTGACTCTGTATACTGCTATCTGGTGACTCTGTATACCCCTATCTGGGGCTCTGTATACCCCCTATCTGGTGATGCTGTATACCCTATCTGGTGATGCTGGTCAGTATACTCCTGACACAAGAGGTGGGGCTTATGAGAAGTGGGAGAGGTCAAAAAGGAAGGGTCTGGCGCCCCCCATTCTATAATTTCACAAGCCGCCGCTGGCTCAAACTAATCAATATACGCCTATTACGGGGTTTTTTTTTACCTAAAATATGTAGAAGAATATATATCAGCCTAAACTGATGAATACATTTGGTTTTGTTTTGTTTTTGGATATGTATTATAACAGAATGTAAAAAAAATGTTTTTTTCTCAAAATTGTCACTCTTTTTTTGTTTATAGTGCAAAAAAAACGCAGAGGTGATCAAATACCACCAAACGAAAGCTCTATTTGTGGAGAAAAAAGGACGTCAATTTTGTTTGGGTACAACGTCGCATGACCGCGCAATTGTCAGTTAAAGTGACGCAGTTCCTGAAGTGCCGTATGCCAAAAAATGGCCTGGTCAGGAAGTGGGTAAATCCTTCCGGGGCTGAAGTGCTTAATGATGATGCCCCCATGCTTACAGAACGAAATTGAAAAAACACAAGAGACTGTCTCTTTACTAGGAGCCATATGCAACATTATGCTTAATCAACAGTGAGGCATAAACAATCCATTATGAGGCAGAAACATGTTGTAGCAGTGTGGTATCCTGCCAGGGTCCAGGTCTGGTGAACAGCCAGTTCACTAATGAATTAGCTGTGTTCTGGGCTTTAATTAATGACCAGACCAAGGCTCTAGGCTCCCAGTAGGAAACGACTCCACCCTGCAGACAGGAGGTCTGGGCGTGGAAGTCAAGAAGGGCTTCACCTATAAGAGATATGGCTGCCAGTGTAGCACAAGGCTACTAGCTGTCAGCACCGAGTTGCTGAGTGTCCGGTTGTGTTGCGTTTGATATAAATATATGTATTAAACAAATGACATTTTCTATCAACAGATTAACAGAAAATCAGATTACGGGCAGGTTTTGGCTTGGGTGAATCCTTCTCAAATCAATGCGGTTGGATATAATGGGAAAGTAGATACCATTGTTGTATTCAACATATTTAATACAGTTTGAGTCTATTGTCTCTATAGATACAGTAAACACTAAATATATTACCTATTGCATGTATGATGGCAGAGTGCCATCTTGAGGTAGAATTTGAGAATGCATTTCTAATTGGAAAGCTACAGAAATACCTTTCAGTTAGTTGGTTGTTAAGGTAAACGAGTTTGTAACCATTGCCAACACACTGGTAAACAAACTGAGCTATATAAATGTTGCCATGCATAAGCTGGACAGCTCGCTCATCATGCATTAACACCAAAAGACTCTCATGTGTAACAGCCAACAAGAAAGTTGCCTGATCTCTGGAAGAAGCGTTGTCAACGGAGATCACAAACACAGTAATCGAAGCTAAGTAATTTTTAAGTGTATTTCTATTGTTACAGATCATAGTTTCTGTTTATTTGCTAGGCATCTTGTTATCGATATCTGTCAGTCTTGATTTGTATTCCTAATATTGTAATAGTTTTGTATGTTAAGCATTTCTGTTCAGTAAAAGCTCATTTATACACTGCACAGGTCTGAGATTCCTTGCTTATATCGCAAAGTAACCTTGCTAGAAAGACACAAGCAAAACACCAGTCTGTGGGTGACAGACCAAGGCCTAAAGCGGAAGGCCTAAGCAAGAGAGCTGCACTTACTAGCCAGGAGGGCTGAATACCATTTATTAGCCAGGAGTAGAGTTGAGCAAACTTCTAGAAGTCCGGGTTCTGCTGGTTCGGCCGAACTTCGGGACAAAGTCCGGGTTCGGGTCCGGACAGAACCCGAACTTTGTCCCGGACCCCGAACCCCATTGAAATCAATGGGGACCCGAACTTTTAGGCACAACAATGGCTGTAAAATAGTCCTGGAAAGTCCTAGAGGTCTGCAAAAGGAAGGAAATGGGGGTAAGGGTGGGACAAGTGCCCTACAAAGAAATGGGGACAGGGAAATAACTAAAAGCATTTTTTAAAAAATAAAAACATAAAAAAAGCAAAAATGGAGGTGGATGTGGATCATCTTCAAACTGGGTCTGAAAAGTATTAATTAACGGTAGAAGCCATATAACTGTTCTAAAATCATCTTCAAACTGTGTCAAAAAAGTATAAATAAGCCGGGAGAACCCATATCACTGTTCTGCAAACATCTGGAAACTGTGTGTGTCACTTTAAATAAAACCGGGACTAACTGAACTACTGTTCTGCAAACATCTGGAAACTGTGTGTCACCTGTCAAATGAAACCGGGACTAACTGAACTACTGTTCTGCAAACATCTGGAAAC
>BLSH010504771.1:158691-215860 GCA_018402905.1 Glandirana rugosa
ATACCTTAGAGAATTCCTTGTTAGAAGGAGATTTCTAGGGTGAGGTTCACCGTGTCGCGGTCGATGACTTACCTTCCGTTCAACGTCAACAGATGTACGTTTACAACGTCGAATAACTTATATTATCGACCATCTTCTATAGGGCGGTAGGTACGACAAATCTCATCTACCCCCTTGGATACTCTAAAGAGAGCAAGTCGGACGTCAAACTTACTCTTTTCAGATACGTACATATACTTACGTAAATTTTAGGTGGGGGAGAGGGGGACAGGTAAATATTTAACAACATATAACACACTTACCAAGTGTCTTATCTTCCGTAAGACACTTACCTGTGCCCTTCCCCATCATCTACCTGTCGTGATCACGAAGGTACATACCGTCAGCGTCAAGTAGGCATGGCTGTGATGGCTTCTAAGGGCAAACCAGTGAAACACTTGTTGATTGGCTGCCCTGCAGCTATTCAACATGCGTGATCAACTACCAGAACCCAGAACCTGAACCTGAACCCGAACGTTTTTTGAAATGTCCGTGTTCGGGTCCGGGTCCCGGACACCCCAAAGTTCGATACGGACCCGAGCGTTACAGTCCGGGTTCGCTCCACACTATTCACCACTCGCTGTACTTCTGCTACTGCGAGAACTGCGACTGCCATACATGGAAGCACTAGTGCTGTCCATCTACTACCCCTTCCCGTGTCCATTCACAGAATGCCTTCTATTCTGTGAACCATTCACACAATATACAACAATTTATAAATGGACAGGGGGAGAGGGGGTGGATTTTAAATGCATTCATATACATGCATAGACTTTTCTCATTCAAACTGCAGGCTGAACGAGAGAAATCTCATAGGTTCCCCCATCTACTCTAAACAGCATGGATGGCGGGATATCTTCTACCAGCTATTATATTCAATAAGCTGCAACATTTGCATGTAGACAACTGCAACTTGCCTTCCATTCAGTAGCTGGCGCTGTGCCACTTGGAGTGGGATCTTTAGAGGAAGATTGTTCCTTAAGAGATTCCATAGCTGTTACATTGGTTGCAGTTGTCTGATTGGATGCTGCAACTGCTAAAGACCTCCAGCAGCCATTTTGGTGGTGGGACACTATATAAATAGAGTGCCTGTGCCATTCAGGCACCTGGAGTGAGTGAATAGGGTGAGTAATAGAGCAAGGAGAGGTTCCTGTATGAGGAGGACAGTGCAGGCACATCACTGGTGCCCAACCAACATTCTGGTCACCGTAACAGTTTCTGTAACAGGACAGAAGTGCTACTACATCATCATATAGTACATCACCCCTCCAACAGAAGCCATCTTGGGGTAAAGCAGTCCTAGTCTAGAACAGTGCCTTACTGCCATACTGAGTGAAATACTGATACCACGCTTGTCATTGACAACTAATTTGCTGCTGAAACACAAGTGCTATTCATGACTGCTCTGTGTGTTGCCTAAATACCAGCTGTGGGGTTAACTGGAATATAGTTCTGGCAATTGATAACTGCAACTAACTTTGTTAATCATATCATCAAAACGGGAAATGGAATTCAACTTACCGTAATTTTCCTTTCCTGACGAGCTCCATGGCAGCACAGCTGGTATAGGCTCCACCCCCCCATGCCTCAAGGACTTAACTCATATAAATTTGAGCCCACCTACAGCATCTGCGTTCTGTAACTAGTCCTACCAAGCATGGTGGGATCTGTGCTGCCATGGAGCTCATCAGGAAAGGAAAATTATGGTAAGAATTTGAATTGGAATTTCCAGTTTTCCTAAAGGTTCCATGTCAGCACAGCTGGGAACTAACTAGCCAAACAGGGGAGGTATAATGCTGCATACTCCTCATTTCTGACTAAAAACAGAAGCCAGGATGCCTCTGCCAAACTCAACTGTCATTAAGGCTTCTTCTATATAGTAATGAGCCAAGAACATATATATGTTGATGCCCACATAGCTGCCTTGCAGATAGTCTCAAGCACTCGGCCTGCTGCCACTCTCAAAGTCGACCCTTTTTTAACGAAGAGTACCGTGATTCTCCTGGCACGGCCAACCCTTTCAACTTGTAGGCCAAGGAGATGAGCTTCACCAACCAAGAGGCAATAATCTTGTTGAAAACCATGAAATCATTATGTGTTCCACCTGGAATGACAAACAAATGTTCTGACCTCCTGATGGCAGAAGTCACCTTGATTAAACATTGTAAAGCTTGGCTCACATCAGATGGGCTAATTTCTTGAGTACTCCCCAAAAGGAACGTAGGAAGAACAAACTCTTGTGTGATGATGTGGACTCTGAAGGTTAGATCAGGCACAAATTCGAGCATTGGCATGAGTACCACCCTGCCTGGGAAGTACACGAGTATGGGTTCTTTAAAACCCAAGGCCGCCAATGCTGACTCTCTTCTGGCTAATGTAATTGTCACCAGTAAAGCAGTTTTCAGTGAGAGGTACCACAGGGTGATTGAAGGGATCTGATGCAAAAAATGTCCAACACCAATGGGAGATCCCATTTCAGAAACAATTCTAGGTTTCAACCAAACTGCATCTTGAAAAACAGTATAATTAATTGTTGGCTACCCACTGTATGCCGGTGAATGCAGCGATAGGCAAAATGTGTGTATATAGCATACTTACGCTTAGACCTAAATCAAGCCCCGCATGCAGAAATTTCAGAACAGACTTCTGAAAAGTCCAGTGTAAAACCTTGATCAGCAGTAATCCTGCAAATTTATGCCATACTCTAAAGCACTGTTTTCATAAGGGTATTCACAACCTTTACAGAGCATTTGAGATCCATTAGCCTCTGCCTCTCAAGACCCAAGCCATCAGCCTGAGCCTGTCGTATGCTGGATGAATGGGACTTTGCTCTTACAGGCAGGGGGAGTCGATTGTTGACACTCATTAGGAGGAGCAGAGGGTACCAAGGCCCCTTCGGCCAATCTGGGATCACCAGAACTGTCCCTTCCACCGCCACAGCGTTAGCTGGAAGCTGAGAATCAGAGGGAGCATCGAAAAGGTAAGAACTGTCTTGGAGATCCACTCTGCGATCAGCACCTCCACCCCAATTGCTTGCAAATTCTGGTCCCTGGAATAGAACTTCAACAACTTAGTGTTGACTGGGGATGTGAGCGGGTCTACCTCTGAAAGAAAAAGCAAGCTCTGTTAGTTCCCCGCAGTAGTCTGGACCATCCATTGTCACCCAGACTTGTCCTGGATAAAAAGTTTGCCTGAAGATTCTTCTGACCAGGCACATAGACCACAGGTAGCTGTAGAAGATTGACTTGAGCAAATTCTAGAAACATTGAAACCTCTTCAGGGGGGAGAGACTGAGCCTTGTTTCCAGATGTAGGCCACAGTCTTTGCACTCTCTGTCTAACTTCACCAGGACAGGTTCACCCCAGATGAGGTGACTGAAGGCTAGGAGCATGAAATGCTGCTCTCATCTCCAGGATGTTGGACACCACCTTGGACCCTTGAAAAAGGCCATTGGCCCTGAGCCCATTGCTCTTGAAGTAGGGCTCCTCTTCTACTTTACTGGTGTCTGACTGCACCACCAGCCACTAGGTCATCAAAAGGAAGAGTTTCTGGCCACTGATTCAGAAACTCTACTTGAGACGAGAGTTCAACTGAGCCTACCTGAGCTGCAGGAGCGAGGCTATTTCTACAGCTAAATCTAAGACCCAAAGGATGAAAGATCTCCAAATATGGCCTGAAAAGCTTGCCTTAAGGGACCATGTGTCCATCACCAAAGCTGTACCTATGTCCACAGAAGAGCCACAGAGTGCCCATAAGGCATGTATGGGTGGCACAATCCCAAAATACCAGAAGCATCCTGACAGGGAGCTCTTTGCTGACTTCTTGGATTATGTGCTGGTGTACCAGTTTTCCTGGACTCCCAGCCAGAAATTCAAAAGCTAACCTCTCTGGAGTGAGCGTGGAAACTGACTCTTGAGCTTCGGTCTCCTTTGCTTCAACAGACGTTCATCTTGAGTCAAGAAGCCAAACTGACCACTATTAAATTTAGGCTTGACCTTCCAAGATCAAGAACAATGCAGTTCTTGAGTATGTCCTTGAAGGCCACAACATCTTCTGATGGTAAGGTCATGTATCTGGCCAGTCCCACAAGGGACACCCACTGACCAAAGGGATAATAATCAAATCATGGACATCTTTCTGTTCAAAAAGGAATAACTGACATCCTGCAGTGACAACATGTTCCAATGTTGTAGAATGAGCACTTAATTCAGCCACTATAAGGGAATTGTCAAGTTGTCCACTGGAGGCACTTGAAAAACTTCCACAGCTTTGCTTCTATTTAAAGGCATTTCACCAACCTTACAAAAGGAGGAATAAAAAAAATCTGGACAAAGGTCATCCTCATCCTCATCTAAATCTCAGGATTTATTGGCTTGAGAAGGATTTGAGATCAGTTTTAATGGCCCTGAAAGGAAGACTGGACATTGCCAGAATAGATGGCCCTTTCAGAAGATGAATTTAGCAATTCCTTTAGAGTTTCTTGACCAAATGCTTAATTGTGACAACATGGTTGCCATCATCTTAATCACTGTCTGCCTGAACAAAGTAAGAATCACATTCATTCACATCTTCTTAGGAAGAATCTGACAAGGGTTCATTTGCCTGAGGAGGTTCTGAGACTGCTCATTGGCACAATATATGACCCCTTCACAGTGTGAGTGGAAGCAACTCCATTAGAATGTATTGACCACGTGTTCAATGAATATGACAACCTGGCAGGTGTGGATATCTTTAGGTCTGGCTGCTTGAACCAGCAGGGCATATACAGTCATGCTCATCCGTCTCTTTTTGGAAAAGTCCGAAGAAGATGGTTTGCCTGCAAGGCTAACAGGTTGCTCACTGATAGAAAAGATAACCCTTTCACGGGGTTAGTGGAAAAACTAATTTAGAGTGTATTAGCCTCATGTGACAATCTGTTAGGTGTGTTATCCATGGTTGCTTGAACAAAGCAGTATTCATGCAGTCATGACCATCCAGAAACTCAGAAAACGGGCTGTTTCGCCTGGTATGGCTAGGCAGCTTCTCATTGCCAGAGCAGAAACCCTTTCAAAGGGTGAGCGGAAACCACTCCTTTAGAGTGTATTGACAATGTGCTTATGGGATGTGGCATCCTATAGGTGTCATTATCTCTATCCCTGGCTGCTTGAGCCAGTAGGATACACACTGTCATACCCATCCGCGTCTTCCTCTTATAGAGTCTGAAGAGGGATGTTTTGCTTGGGAAAGCTGGGAAAGCTATGAGACTGCTCGGTATATAACCCCTTCACAGGGTAAGTGGAAATAACTCTTTTTGAGTGTATTGGCCACTTGTTTACTGAATGAGACCACCTGTTCGGTATCATAATCCTCATTTCTGGCTGCTTAACCACTTCAATACCAGGCACTTAGAACACTTCCCACCCAGACCAATTTTCAGCTTTCAGTGCTGTTGTGATTTGAATGAGAATTGCGCGATCGTGCAACACTGCACCCAAACAGAGTTTTTATCATTTTGTTCCCACAAATAGAGCTTTCTTTTGGTGGTATTTGATCACCCCTGTGTTTTTTTTTTGTGCTACCGAAAATTTTGAAAAAAAAATCTTTTCTTTGTTTCTGTCACAAAACTTTGTATAAGTAAATTTTATCCTTCACTAACAGGCACTGATGTGGCTATACTGATGGGCACTGATGAGGCTACACTCATGGCAATGATGAGACAGTACAGATTGGCATTGATGAGGTGGCACTGATAAAGTTGCACTGATGATGGGGCACATAATTGCAGCACTGATGGGCACTGATAATCTACACTGACGGGCACTGATAGGTGGCACTGATATGCGGCACTGATGGGCACTCATAGGTGGCACTGATAGGTGGCACTGGGCACTGATAGGTGGCGCAGGTGGGCACTGATAGGTGGCGCTGGTGGGCACTGGTGTATATAGCACTGTTAGGGATGGCACTAGCAGGAATCATATATGGGCACAGTGCTATCCCTACAGTGCACTGTATTGCGCTTGCCTGGTGGTCTAGTGGGGGCTCCCTGGTGGTCCAGGGCGGCCTCCTTATGCTGTCCCTGGGGGGGCTCCCTGGTGGTGCTGGTCGGCTCCCTGATGGTCCATTGGGGTGATCCTGAGGGGGCTGCACTGATAAGCGCTCAGCGCAGCCCCCCCCCCCCCCCGTCAGGAGTGCAGCCGATCGGCTCTCCACTGCTCAGGTCTGCAGGCTCTTCCTATTTACACTGTGATCAGCCATGATTGGCCACGGCTGATCACACCTTTTACCTCGGTCGGTAATGCGGTGGGTCAGACTGACCCACGGCACCACCGATCGCCACAATGTGTGTCCCCGCATGCGCGCGATAGTAGGTTATCCTGATCACGTCATATGACGTCCAGTCAGGATAACGAACACCCCACCCGGCCGGGCGGGAAGTGGTTAAACAAAGCAAGATTCATACAGTCATGTTCCTCCATATATTCACCTTTGGACAGTCTGAAGAGGCTGCTTTGCCTGGGAAGGCTATGAGACTGGATATTGACAGAACATATAACCTCTTCTGGAAACATTCCTTCTAAGTGTATTTGCCACTTGTTTAATAAATATGACAACCTGTTCGGTATCATCATCCTCATCTCTGGTTGCTTGAACAAAGCAAGATCCATACAGTCATGTTCATCCCTGCCCTCTTTAACCACTTAAGGACCGAGCCTCTTTTTGAGATTTGGTGTTTACAAGTTAAAATCAAGACAACAGTAAAGTTAGCCCAATTTTTTTTCCATATTGTGAAAGATAATGTTACGCCGAGTAAATTGATACCCATCATGTCATGCTTCAAAATTGCTCCAGCTCGCGGAATGGCGACAAACTTTGGCAGAAAGGCAAAAAGAGTTTCCCGCGCCGAGGTGCGGGGAGAGGCTCAAAAGGGAACACACATCTGCATATATTAGTGATCAAACTATGTTTATTGAAAAATTACAATGGATGGAGGAAAGGAAATTTGAGATAACATATTCAGCAAAGGAGGGTAAGTAGGGGGAATTAGGGGAAATTCAGTCCCCTTGACGGTGCAAGACCAGGGTAGTATAAGGGGGGCATTAGAGAGTTTGTTCAGAAATGTCCCAAAAGGCAAAATGCTTCCTATTGGTATCTAAGGGTCAAGGAAAACCTGAGGATTACACTTTGTATTGAACCCCTTAGGAATCAAAGTATGCAAATGGAAAATCCATTATTTTTCCTTCCCCAGGAGGGCCTTATCAAGTCCCCCCTGCGGTTGGACAGAGTGAGTGCAAAGAAACCCTTGACCCTCAACCCACCGGGGCATTGAACTATGAAATTGGTCAAAGTGTTGAGCAATAGGGGTACGTTGGACCCGCTCATTATGCCAGGGAGGTTAAATACTGCTCAAGTGTTCACCGATGCAGACACGCAGCTGTCACTTGGTCTTACCCACATAGAGTTTCCTACATGGGCACTCAAGTATATAGAGAACCCGCGAGGAAGAGCAGTTGATGAAATGTCTAATGTCGAACGTTTTCTGCCAGTTCGCATGGATTTGAGCCTTCCACATATGGACATATATTACAATGTCCGCAGGGGAACATTTCAGTAGGGTGGGGTCTCCCTGTCAGCCAATCATTAGGGGAAGGGGTGCGGATAAAATCTGAGCACACCAATCTATCCCGTAAATTGTTTACTCTTAAAAACTAACAGAGGACGGGGTCCCACAATTTGGGACAGGCCTTGAGACCTAGTTAGAATGGGCCAGTGTTTAGTTAGCACTGAGCGGACCTCGTCCCACTGGAACTTATATCGGGTGATGATACATACGGATGAGATCGGTGGTAGGGGATCCACCTCAGACCTGTTTCTCTACAGATCCTTATGTTTTGTTGTGAATGCCCTTTTGCGGGCTTGTCTAATGAATTTGTGGGAGTACACCCTCCTCCTAAACTGCCCATACAGATCCTCAGCTTCCTGATGGTAGTCAGAATCCGCAGAGCAATTCCTGCGGATGCGTAGAAACTGGCCGACGGGTATACCCCTAATCAGTGATGGGGGGTGATGGCTAGATGCCAGCAGAAGAGAATTTGCAGCCTTCTCCTTCCTATATGTCTTAGTTTCCAGGCCCCCATTGGCAATTGAAATAAACAAATCAAGAAAAGAGACAACCTTAAAGTCCCAAGTGTATGTGAGATGGTTGTTATTCAATTCAGCAATAAAGGTATGTAGCTCAGCTGCAGTGCCCCCCAGAGTACCAAAATGTCGTTGATGTACCTCAGCCACATGCGTAGGTACATCGGCAAAAGGTAAACGAGACACTGCTCCCAAAAACCTAGGTGCAAACAGGCATACGCGTGGCCCACGGGGCCCCCATAGATGTGCCTCTCATCCCCAAAAACTGAAAACAATTATGAGTGAGTGCAAACTCAAGAAGTTCCATGATAAATTCATTCTGTGACCCCATTGTGGGGTAATTTTGTTCAAGGAAGTGAGTCACCGCCATCTGTCCCCAATGGTGGGGAATGGAGGTGTAGAGCGACTCAACGTCGACCCCAACCAAAATATCACCATCAGACACCTCCACTCCCACAAGCCTGGACAAGACATCTCTAGTATCCTGCATGAAGGATGGCAGTTCTCTTACCATGCTGTTGATTAAGGTATCCAGAAATCTACCAGTTTTTTTCCAAAGGCCCACCTACTGCAGAAATTATAGATCTGCCTGGTGGACTAGTTAGGCTCTTGTGCACCTTAGGAATGATGTAAATTGTTGGAATGTTATAGTTTTCAGCTTTAAGATAGTTTAGCTCATGTTGCCTCAAAGGCCATCTGCAGCTTAAAGTTCAGTGAGGTGGCAATAGAAGGAAAGAGATTGATTTGAAGTAGGTAGATGGATCACCTAGCTGCTTTAATATTTCTGATTCATAGTCCTTCTCAGAGAGAAGGACTATGATTCCCCCCTTATCACTTGGTTTGACAACCAAGTGAGGGCTTCAGAGAGTTCAATTAGTGCTATTCTTTCCTCTGGGGTTAAATTGTCATTTGACACTTTATCTCACCGGATTTTTTCAAGATCCTCCTGGACTAGATCAAGAAACACTGGCATGGTGGTTGATCTGATGTTTAGGTGTGCCTGTCTCTTCCAAGGAGTCACCTCAGAAATCTCAGGGGACAGATCATCTGGTTCATTCTCCATTAAGGAAATTAACCAGTTCCCATCAGGGCCATTTCTGGCACTCCTCTCCTACATGTAAAAATCATAATTTTTTTGCTAGAAAATTACTCAGAACCCCCAAAAATTATATATTTTTTTTTAGCAGAGACTCTAGGGAATAAAATAGTGATCACTGCAACTTTTTATATCACACGATATTTGCGCAGGAATTTTTCAAACGCTTTTTTTTTGGAAAAAAAAACAGTTTAGTGAATTAAAAAAATACAAAACAGTAATGTTAGCCCAATTTTTTGGTATATTATAAAAGAGGATGTTACGCTGAGTAAATTGATACCCAACATGTCACCTTTTAAAATTGCGAACACTTGTGGAATTGCGCAAAACTTTGGTACTTAAAAATCCACATAGGCGACGCTTTAAAAATGTTTACAGGTTACATGTTTAGAGTTACAGAGGAGGTCTAGTGCTAGAATTGTTGCTCTTGCTCTAATACCTCACATGTGTAGTTTGAACACGATTACATATGTTAGCGGGGCTTACATATGTGTTCGCTTCTGTGCGCGAGCACGCGGGGTTGGGGACACTAATTTTTTTTATTATTATTATTATTATTTATTTTACTTTTTTTTTTTTTACACTGTCTCTTTAATTTTTTTTTTTTTGATCACTTTTATTCCTATTACAAGGAATGTAAACATAGGAATGGTGCGTGACAGGTCCTCTTAATAGAGAGATGTGGGGTCAATATGACCTCACATCTCTGCTGCAGGCTGGAAAGACCGAGATCAGAAAAAAAAACGATCCCAGCCTTTCCAGCCGTGATCACGACTTTGTTTACGTGATAACGGGCCTCCGCGGGTCATAGAAATGACTGGTGACCAGATGGTCATCAGTCATCTTCCTGACAAGCATCCGTCGGCGACGGATCGCTTCTCCCTGCCGCCGATCATACGGGCGGCCCGGGAGAAGCACTGAATGGCAGCGGGGGGGACGTCCCCTTCCGCTGCCTATAAGAAAGATCAAGCGGCTGAACTGCCGCTATGATCATTCTTATGGTGTAGGGAATTGCCAGCCTGAAAGAATGATATCTGGATGGTGCTTGTAGCTGCAGGCACCATTCAGATATCACCACTCAAAGTCCAGGACGTCCATGGACGTCCTATGGGCGTGAAGTGGTTAATTCCCCAAGTGCCTGCTGCTCCCTAGTATGAAGGTGAGGGACACTGGAGGACTGGGGGTTTGGTGGAGTCTTTGGATGGACTAATCTGAGATAGACCTTCCGGAGGAACAGTACAATGTCCTTAAATACCTTAAAGTGGTCCATGCGGTTAGTTGGAGAAAACGTGAGACCCCGCCGGAGCAATTTAATGTTTCGCTCCTTAAGTTTGAAATCGGAGAGGTAATAATCTCCATTTTGTCCCTATTAAGGTTTTCTACCACGTTGGGCTCACTATCTATTTGTATTTCTGACTCCTTGTCACCACATTTACTCCCTCTTTGGAGCCACCTGGTTTGCCTCCCTTTCCTCCTATTGCACCTGTTTTTCCTTTGCCTATGTTGGTTATGGGTGGTTTCAATATTCCCCGTGTCGGGGTTTTTCGTCTGGAGGAGTTGAGCCGTCCTCTAAAAAAGTAACCTTGCAGGGATCACCACCATCACTTGCTGAGGACTGGAAACCACCTTCACGGGAGGAATAAGATATATGGCAACGATGGCATGAGCCACTCCTGCCTCGTCTACCCGTCAGATCAGAATTCTCCCCACGCGACCAATCATCCAGATCTCGCTGGAATTTGGATTGTTTAGTCATGCGTAGATTTTTCTGAACCTTTTTTACCTCCTTTTTAAGGATTTCATTATGTTTATGAAATTCAGGTTTATCCTTATGGGGTTCTCATTGTTTGCTATTCTCCTGAATTTGCTGTTGGAGTTTTGTTAATTGTCTTGTTTCTTCTTCTATGAGTTGCATAAGTGAAATACCATGGTGAATACTGAATTTTTTCCACTTAAAAAAAGATCTCTGTATGTAAGTGTTGCGCAGGTATCACCCTCTCCCTGAGGCCACATGCTATAATGTTATGACTAACATATGACTCCAGGGAGGAGATGTCCCATCTGCGGTTCAAGCATTTGACAGTAAGTTTTTTATGTTCCTTGAACAACTCCCTAATTACCTCATAATCAGGAGAGTATATTCTCTAGATTCCTGGAAAAAATCAATCTAATTTTCTCCTCTATCTCCTCTCCTATGACATATGCCATTAATAACCAATATGAGCAGTAGTGCAAATGATAACAACAAGTCTGGCTGTGGGAAAATAGTAATGGTCTACACACACTCAGTAAATAAGGTCTGGGAAGATTGAATATTGCATCAAAAGTCAAATGAAAGGTATAGGGTGGCTCCCACTAGGTAAGATCCATAGTGAATCAAAAAAGCTGTATCAAGAAGGTGTTAAAAAGAGAGGCAGTAACCCAGTACATATAAATATCATAGGATACTAATTGCCGACTCACCCTATGGTCAGGGTGGGGTTCCTAAAGCCAAGTGGAGCAGAAAGACAAAAAGAGTTTCCCGAACCGAGGTGTTGGAAGAGGCTCAAAAGGGAACACCCAGCGGCATATATTAGTGATCAAACTATGTTTATTGAAAAATTAAAAAAAATATATGCATTGAAAACTTCACAGACCAAATCACAAATTAAAAACTGTAAACAACGTTGTCCCAAGTTGCTTGATGGTGCAAGACCAGGGTACCATAAGGGGGACATTAGAGAGTTAGTTCAGAAATGTCCACAATGGCAAAATGCTCCCTATTGGTATCCAAGGGTCAAGGAAAACCTGAAGATTACACTCTGTATTGAGCACCTTAGGAATCAAAGTATGCAAATGCAAAATCCATTATTTTTCCTTTCCCAGGAGGGCCTTATCAAAGTCCCCCCTGTGGTTGGACAGAGTGAGTGCAAAGAAACCCTTGACCCTCAAACCACTGGGAGATGAATTATGAAATTGGTGAAAGTGTTGGGCAATAGGGATACGTTGGACCCCCTCATTATGCCTGGGAGGTTTCATACTGCTCAAGTGTTCACCGATGTGGTCACTGCCATTGCTCAATAGCATCATTGATGGCTATCAATTTGTCATCTGGGACTGGCTGCCATTCCCCCTTGTGGTGTGAGTGTTGTGTGTATGACTGTGAGCCAGGGCATCTGATTTTTAGCAACTTGTGACAATGTTCACAGTTTTTCTTTTGTGATTTGGTCTGTGACATTTTCAATGCATCTATTTTTGTAATTGTTCAATAAACATAGATTGATCACTAATATATGCCGCTGGGTGTTCCCTTTTGAGCCTTTGTCTTTCTGCTCCACTTGGCTTTAGGAACCCCACCCTGACCATAGGGTGAGTCGGCAATTAGTATCCTATGATATCTGTAGGTACAGGGTTACTGTTCCTCTTTTTAATCCCTTCTTGATACAGCTTTTTTGATTCACTGTGGATCTTTCTTAGTAGGAGCCACCCTCTACCTCTACCTTTCATTTGACTTTTGATGCAATATTGAATCTTCCCAGACTTCACTTATTCACTGAGTGTGTGTAGACCATTACTATTTTCCCACAGCCAGACTTGTTGTTGTTATCATTTGCACTACTGCTCATATTGGTTATTAATGGCATGCTGATGCTGCTCTGCGGATGCTGATTACCATCAGGAAGCTGAGGATCTGTATGGGCGGTTTAGGAGGAGGGGGTACTCCCACAGATCCATTAGACAAGCCCGCAAAAGGGCATCCACAACAAAACATAAGGATCTGTTGAGAAACAAGTCTGAGGTGGACCCACTACCACCAATCTCATCTGTATGTATCATCACCCGATATGGGTCCCAGTGGGACGAGGTCTGCTCAGTACTAACTAAACACTGGCCCATTCTAATTAGGTCTCAAGGCCTGTCCCAAATTGTGGAACCCTGTCCTCTCTTGGTTTCTAGAAGAGCAAACAACTTACAGGATAAATTGGAGCGCTTAGAATTTATCCTCATCCCTTCCCACTGGAATGTTCTCCTGTGGACATTGTAATATATGTCCATATGTGGAACGCTTAAATCAATTCACCGATGCGGACCGGCAGAAAACATTCGACATTAGACATTTCATCAGCTGCTCTTCCTCGCGGGTTCTCTATATTCTTGAGTGTCCATGTAGGGAACTCTATGTGGGTAAGACCAAGCGACAGCTGCGTGTCCGCATCGGTGAACACTTGAGCAGTATTAAACCTCCCAGGCATAATGAGGGGGTGCAATGTACCCCTAGTGCCCAATCAGATGCCTGGGCTCACAGTCATACACACAACACTCACACCACAAGGGGGAATGGCAGCCAGTCCCAGATGAAAAATTGATAGCCATCAATGATGCTATTGAACAATGGCATTGAACACATTGGTGAACACTTAAGCAGTATGAAACCTCCCAGGCATAATGAGGGGGTCCAACATATCCCTATTGCCCAACACTTTCACCAATTTAATAATTCATCTCCCGGTGTATGGAGGGTCAAGGGTTTCTTTGTACTCACTCTGTCCAACCGCAGGGGGGACTTTGATAAGGCCCTCCTGCAGAAGGAAAAATAATGAATTTTCCGTTTGCATACTTTGATTCCTAAGGGGCTCAATACAGAGTGTAATCTTCAGGTTTTCCTTGACCCTTAGATACCAATAGGGAGCATTTTGCCATTTTGGACATTTCTGAACCAACTCTCTAATGTCCTCCTTATGGTACCCTGGCCTTGCACCATCACGGGGACTGAATTTCCCCTTATTCCCCCCACTTACCCTTCTTTGCTGAATATGTCATCCCAAATTCCCTTCCCTCCATCACTTCATGTATGTTTTTGTTTTAGGTTCTCTCCCATAGATTTGCTTTCAGGAAGCATTTAAATCTGACTGTGTTTTTTGTCATTTTTGGGTTTAGTGGTCTATTTTGAGTGTGCAGTGTAGTGTGACTCGTGATAGTCTGATGCAATTATACATCTATACTTCACAATCAATAAGTAGACCCTCCATGTATAGCACACTATAATATTAGCTCTAATTCTTCATGTGAAATGATTATCCCTTACCAGGGGAGGTGTGGATGTGAAGGGTGGAGACTCATGCCCCTTTAAATCCCTCAGACAAACACCACCTGGAATCCTGAAGAAGCCCATGTGACCGGAAGTGGGTGAAAAGCATGAACGTAATCATGTCATGTAACATTAGTAACCCAGGATTTCCAGTCTATCCCTGCGGCTTTTACCATCCTTGCTGCCACACACCTCCAACTACCCCCTCTCTCATACCTGGTCTGCATGCACAGGGGACACCGTTGCTAGTGGGGATTCCAGTGGACTTCCAGCTTCACATCTTTCCAGTTGAAGGACCCGCACCACTGCACGGTTGCTGCTATCATTGGAAGGCAGAGAGAGCCAAGGCAGAGAGAAACGGCATCACAGCTGATTCTCAGCTGATCGGGTGAGATTGCTTCATTGGACAGAGTCCTTGTCTGCATACCCCTGTCTCTGTATCCTGCTTTGTCAGGCACACATTGCACTTACTTCCAGCCTCTGCTTGCTGCTCCTCTTCCCTGGAGCAGCCCAGAAAAATAATTAAATGCAGTAAAATAATTTGCTTAGTGACAAACCCTAAATGGTTAACCACTGCTAGAGGGAGAGAGCTTCCATCTACAGCCGTAATCACCAGGTGGTTAATGAACTAAACCTTGCCCTATTAGGAATCAGGACATAATAAAAGAGTTTTGTTCAGAACAACAACAAAAAAGTAGGAACTTGCAACAGAATTACAACATTATTCTGCGATGTACACAAACCACCCAAGGGAATAGTAGACATCATAAAGCATGCTTCTCCCCCTTTTTTTTTTTTGGTGAAAAACTGAAGAGCACAAACAAATATAAAAGGATGTCCTATATTTCAACAGGCAATAGCTGGTTACAGTAGTCATGCACAGGGGACTCCTCTACCTTCCCTGGGGATGCTGGTCTTTGAAAGGGTTGGCACAATGGTACAATAGCAGACATGAGAAGCCACCAACGGGTTAATGCCATGTGTGAACAGACAAAGTATTACTTTGTGCGCCTGTTATGCAGAGTACTCCCTGTGGA
This sequence comes from Glandirana rugosa, assembly GCA_018402905.1. Lineage (NCBI taxonomy): Eukaryota > Metazoa > Chordata > Amphibia > Anura > Ranidae > Glandirana > Glandirana rugosa. The sequence continues at coordinate 174,050 of BLSH010504771.1, forward strand.
TGAGCTTAGAGTATGCATAGTGGCTGCAGGGTGCAATTCAACAATTCCCAGCAATGCAGCATTCATTTGGATACAAAGCATTTTTAACTTTAGCTCACCCAACCTCTGCCATCCGACTGTAAAACCGGCACAGCGTGGGTGCGCGTGCCTAGGGGAAACTTTGCCGACACCGATATCCATTTACCATGAACCCAGCGGACACCAGACAAGGCGGTTAGTAAGCCACCCCAGATACCAGCAGCGGGGCTCCCTGGATTATGGGTAATTTAGCCGAGACACCAGGGACTGCATCCAGCCCAATCCACACACATGGACGGACAGACAGCCCTTTAGACCAGCCAGGTAGAGGAGCACACCAAGGTCCTGCGCATAGGAGGAAAAAAGAAGAACCCTGGGGCTGTAGGTGGGCTCTAATGTACATGAGTTAAGTCCTGGAGGCATGGGGGCGGAGATTATACCAGCTGTGCTGACATGGAGCCATCAGGAAATACAACCCCAATTCCAAGTTGGGATGCTGTGTAAAATTTACATAAAAATAGAATGCAAGGATTTGCAAATGTCATAAACCCATATTTTGCTCACAAAAAAGACATATGAAATGCTTAAATTGAGACAATGTACCATTTTAAGAAAAATAAAAATGGTCATTTTGAAATTGATGTCAGCAACAGGTCTCAAAAAACAGGGACAGGGCAACAAAAAGCTGGCAAAGTAGAAAGACTTCATATCACATTATGAGTACCCGAACAACCACTTCAACTTTTACATTGCAGTAATTGGCTGACCAATTTTCACCCCGCTCCCTAAATGTTTCATTTAAAGTTTGTACTGACAGAGCTGGTGACAGAGCTGGTGTGTGAGAGGAAGATGAACAAGTTGCCATTGAGTTCTGTTACTCAGAGAGAATGAGATGAGCTAATCACTGTGCTGCTTCCCATGTTGCTGGTGGGTTTTTTTTGGTGGGGGACAGCAAACAACCACCCCCCCAGTCAGCCGGCGGCACATCGAGCTCCAACGGGCGACAGGTGGCGGGCAGTAGCTTCCATTGGATCTCCTTATCTGCATCATGGCGGCTACCGCCGTGCGTCTCCTCCCTCCTCCTCCTAGATGTCCCTCCTCCTCCTAGGTGTCCAATAGGATCACCTGTCCTTTCAGCCAATCAGGTGACGGGTCTCAGGACCCGCTTCCTGATTGGCCGGGAGGAGGATCAGTGTGATCCTAATCCTCTATTAATTCGCTATTGTCACAAACCTGGGTGGGCTCTGGGTGCAGTGCATCCTTTTTTGAAGCCTATTAGACCCTGTGGCTCTAATCACGTTCAAAAAACACCCCCCCCCCCATTGGAATCCATGCGCTCGGCGTCCTGCATGTAGATTAGGGGGCCAAATGCATGTATGGGCCGGGCCCCAATGGATGGGGCGCCATCGCATTTTTACTGTCCAGTCATAGGCTGGAACAGGTCCAGGACAACCTGGGTTTAGAGGAAGTGAGTTGAATGATCCTGCCCATTAGACTGAGGACACCTAGTAGGAAAAAAAATTACTGCAAGGGAAATCGGGGGTTGAAGGTGAATATTGCAGCAAAATGTAAAAGCTGGTTTTGTTATTCTGTCTTTAGGCCCCATTCACATGATCCCCGCTGAGCAGGCGGATGACAGATCCTTCTCCGTTCACTGTGCAGAGACAGATCTGTCAGAGCCCCGCTCTCCTCTATGGAGATTGGATGAAAACGGATCTGCCTGTCCATTTTCATCCTATCCGCACCGATCCGATTCTAAAGACGGATGGTAAATAGGGTTTCCATCTGTCTGGATTTCACAAATAGGATCGGATCGAAGAGCAGCGGATGTCAGCGGAGATGTCACCGCTGACATCCGCCGCTCTATAGGGCTGCATGAAGCGTCCGTCCAGGTCTACCTAAAAAACGGACAGGTGAACCTGAACGGAGTGCCCGTATGAAAGGGGCCTTTTATCTTGTGTTTTACATTTTATTGTACATTTTTCTGGAAAATTACACAGGTTTTCAGTGGTGGCAGCGTACATGAATGCATTTAATTTAATTGCATTGAGTTACGTTTAAACCGGCAGAGCCGGTTTTGCGTTTTTTGCACACATGTTTAAAAAATCATTTTAGGCCTGAAGATTACACAAAACCCCAAACATTATATATTTTCTGAGAGCAGACACCCTAGAGAATAAAATAATGGTAGTTCCAATTTTTTATGTCACATGATATTACCGCAAAGATCTAGGAAATGCAAAATTTCAGTAAAAACACACTAACATGAATTGTAAGGCAAATAAACACAATAAATTACCCAGATTTTTGGTAAAAAAGACGAGGTTGCGCCGAGTAAATAGATACCCAACATGCCAAACCTTAAATTTTTGTGCACGTGAAATGGCGTCGAACTTCTATTTTCTATAGGTGACACTTCAGAAGCCCCCTATAGGTATCAGTTTAGTGTTACGGAGGAGGTCTTGCGTTAGAATTATTGCGCTCACTCTATGCAGTGATATGTTTCATGTGTATCATAATCGACTTTTCATGCGTAAGCGCCCCGACGAATGCGTTTATGTTTGTGCGTACGTACAGTATCTCACAAAAGTGAGTACACTCCTCACATTTTTGTAAATATTTTATTATATCTTTTCATGTGACAACACTGAAGAAATTACACTTTGCTTCAATGTAAAGTAGTGAGTGTACAGCTTGTATAACAGTGTAAATGTGCTGTCCCCTCAAACTAACTCAACACACAGCCATTAATGTCTAAACCGCTGGCAACAAGAGTGAGTACACCCCTAAGTGCAAATGTACAAATTTGGCCCAAAGTGTCAATATTTTGTGTGGCCACCATTATTTTCCAGCACTGCCTTGGCCCTCTTGGGCATGGAGTTCACCAGAGCTTCACAGGTTGCCACTGGAGTCCTCTTCCACTCCTCCATGACAACATCACAAAGCTGGTGGATGTTAGAGACCTTGGCGCTCCTCCACCTTCCATTTGAGGATGTCCCACAGATGCTCAATAGGGTTTAGGTCTGGAGAGGTGCTTGGCCAGTCCATCACCTTTACCCTCAGCTTCTTTAGCAAGGCAGTGGTCGTCTTGGAGGTGTGTTTGGGGTCGTTATCATGTTGGAATACTGCCCTGCAGATCATTCTCTGAAGGGAGGGGATCATCAGTATGTCACAGTACATGTTGGCATTCTTGGTTCTCTCAATGAACTGTAGCTACCCAGTGCTGGCAGCACTCATGCAGCCCCAGACCATGACACTCCCTCCACCATGCTTGACTGCAGGCAAGACATACTTGTCTTTGTACTCCTCATCTGGTTGCTGCCACACGCTTGACACCATCTGAACCAAATACATTTATCTTGAATATGTGAACCATACAATCTCTAGGAGTGGTGGTTACCTCATCCCAAAAACGTACTAGTATACAAACGGAGTTCCCCCCAGGTGGGACTTTAAATAGGTACACCAACCACATACATAAAAAAATATATTTTTATTGATTCATATACAAAAAAAATCGAAAAGTCATCAAATTGTCAAAAAGCAAGATCAATCACATATAACATTAAAAGTATCACAGATACATTTCACCGGTAGTGCCTTCAATAGATGATACTGAAATATGCGATGCTAGTATATCCGTTGTCCGAAGATGGTGTTCGGTTACCCAACATATATGTTTTGGAAAAACAACAAGCCCTTCATCAGGGGTAGCTTTACAACAGACTGTTGCATACAGGTGTGTTATTGAAAACAATATTCTTCTCTAGTATAAAGGAGACATAAACAAATCAGTGAACTGTGACCAAAAAACATCAAATTATTTAATTATTTGATAGATTGATATAAATTGATGTATACAAAGTACCAATGCCCCTGCTGTATTACCTGGATAGGAACATTATGCTCCGATAGCCAATGATTTAATGTCAAAAACAACCCCCAGGGTAATAGGGGAGAGAGAGAGCTGTTTGAACTTGGTCTTCTGTGGTGTATGACAGTTTTTTTGATATATTGGCTTTAGATGTCCAGCTAGTAAGGAATGAACTTTTCAGTGGAAACGTAAATGTTTGGATGTGAAGACTATTTTAAAGCATGATTTCTGGCATATGCTTGCTGGTAAGTGTTTTATTCCTGTGTGTCTTCTTATAAGGCTTTATATGGGAATATTATGAGTGACAAATGGATGCAAATGGATATTATCTTATGTTGTTCCATTGTCATCTTTAGGTATTGTTCCTTTATTACATTTGTATGTGGAAGTCTCCCATTTTGCATATCAGTAGCACCCCCAGTGAATATGTGGAATATTACCCAGTAGCAGCTGCACATTTGAATGTTGCTCACTGTTGAGAAAATAGCTATATAATTCCCCTTTCCTTAACTCTAGACTGTGTATTTGTTGGGTATTATAGGTTATGTCATACTATATGGAATAAAAGCTTGGTGAGATCTACAGCCAACGTCGTTTTGGATGTGCTGGCCATATATCCTAGAATCCGCATATCCAGCATGTGCTATTTATTACAAATATCACCATTATTAATATCTTTGATCAGTATTTGTTGCAATATTCTCTCTTCATACTTACAAATTGGTGTCTTTTGCTCATTGCTCCCTGATATAGTAATATTCAGCTACTTCTTACTTTTGAACACCATTTTCATATGCAGGCAGGACTTACATATGCGTTCGCTTCTGCCCGCAAGCTCGGCGAGACAGGGCACTTTACATTTTTTTTTCCTATTTATTTTACTTTTTATTTTTTATTTTTACACTGTCCTTTAACAAAAAAATTTGGTTGCTTTTATTCCTATTGCAAGGAATGTTAAACATCCCTTGTAATAGAAAAAAGCATGACAGGACCTCTTAAATGTGAGATCTGGGTCAAAAAGACCTCACATTTACACTAAAATGCAATAAAATAAATAAATAAATGTAATTTGAAAAAAAAAAAAATCCCCTTTAAGAGCATTAGGTGGAAGTGACGGTTGACGTCGCTTTCGCCATCTAATGTTATGCAGCTGCGCTGGGGCCATCTTTCCCTCACTCAGCATCCAGACTCTGAGGGGAGCAGACCCGATCGTCTCCAGAAAGCGGCGGGAGGGGGTCCCCTCTCCTGCCCCCGATAAAGGTAATCTCGCGGCGAATCCGCCACAGAGACCATTTTTATCTGAAAACGACCACCCGCCGTTAAAAAAAATCCCAGGGTTATGGCAGCTATCTGCTGCCATAACAACGGCACTCAACAGCAAAGTACCGCCGTATAATGATGGCGGGCGGTCGTTACGTGGTTAATAGTTATAGTGGTGGATAGGCCATCTCTATCTGTGGTCAGGATATAGAGGTTCTGAGGAACCTACAATTGTGAAACGTGTCAACCTCTTTACACAGCAGTAATAGAGTCACATAACAGTAATAATTGACATGTTATACTGTATATGTATTGAGCTGTATAAAAAAAGTATGTTAAACAATTTGGACTTTTGTAATAAAGACAATATTTTATCTATTGGATTTTCATTGTCCTCTTCTGGTACCGTTAAAGTCCGCCAGTTGCTGTTTTCCAATTTCCATGCATTGAGATAAGTATCATAGGCTGCATTTTTTGTGTGTTGCCTTGTAATTCACAATTTAAGTCAGTCGAGCAGAGATCTTTAAAAAATGTCAATGTACATTAGCGCAAAGTGTGTCTTGGTGTGAACAGTCACTTAAGGAAAATATTAAAAGCACAGATTCAGTCAACCTAATTTATAGACCCTTTTCACCTTTTATGCAAAAATAGTAAACTGATTATGTACACTGTTCTTCAGTATACAGTAGTTCCCGTACTATTAAAAAGCCATATATGTAACTTTACCCACCCAGCTGTCAGCAACTGTAATCAGCATTTCAGCAGAAATGAGTGAAAAAACAGAAGTAGAAACAAGAAAAACAGCTGCTCTTTGTAACTGGACCAAAGACACATTTGTTTCATGAAAAGCTCTTTTTTTCTTCCTTAGGCAGAATTAGACATAGTTTCATACCAACAAAAGTTTGCTGTGCCTTCAAATTCCTCTTGCTATAGCTTTTAAATGCTCAATAGTGTTCAAAGCCCAGTTTAAGTTTACTATTCTTTCAAATATCCACCTATCACTTGATATAGAAAAAAAAGCAGCTTTCACTGACCTCTCCCCTCTTGCTTGGTACTGTTCCTACTCACTGCCCTGTGATCCAGCGGGGGTCCTCTTCTAGGCAGGATGACACTGATTATCATTCAACCTACATCATATGAGCCTAGAGTGCTCCATGGAACCGCCATCACTGCAGGGAAAAGGTGAAGTATGCAAGAAAAGTTTATAAAAAGGATTTGGTAGGGGGGCGTGGCCTGGACGTGAGCGCGCTAGGACGCACAGAAAGGGAGCTCCTGGCCGACACACACAATCGGCGGGAATCCGGCCGTGGGAGACGCCGACGGGAATTGCCTCCAACACCATCCGTCTCCCTGCATCCATCGCTATGGATCAAGCCCTTTTTGGAGCGGATCGGTGTCCGCGGACCGCGGCGGGCCAACGGCTTCTGAGGCCTACGCGACCCGGAGCAGGCCGCACACCGCACGAGGCACAAGGTATGTGCCAGCATTTGGGGACCCACGGGACCTTGGAGACCATCTCACCTGTAAGCACCAGCCCTGTAATACCCCCCAGAAGCAAGATAATAAGCCCGGAACGGGCGGCGGAGGCAAGGGCAGGGGAGGAGGCTTCTGCGGCCTAGGACCATAATCGAGGCCCTGCTGAAGCTGAAGCTCAACTGACGAAGGTGCACAGGGAGAAACAGATTGGGAGCCCAGCCGTGCCACGTTATACCCTTCCCAGCACTGCCACAGCCGTTATTTCTGGGCTGATCGGGCCCTAGAGAGACAATACCAGCAATGAGAGCATGAACTGAGTAAAATAAACCCCTCACTGACAGCTAGCTTACTTGCATTTCGGGGAAACAGCCACCTCTCTCCCATAGAGGAAGAGATGTCACAACGCCGCAGGGCGCAATCACAACCACGCAATCCCACAAAGCCAAATCAAGGTCCCATCAACAACTACTTTGGCCCTGGAGAGCCCCTGAAGGATAGGCCCAAAATGACACCAAACAGGAGTAAAAAGTCAGGGGATAATATGTCTGAGACAGACCACCCGGCCATGCAGCTCGAAGCATCACCCATAGCTTCACCCAAGCTGGCAAGCACAGTGGTCCCCCCTGCATTCCCAGGGTCCAGCATCTCACAAGACCAGGGATTGGACATTTTTTTTGACCTGCAGGGCGACCAGGAGCTCAGGAAGCATATCTGGGCACTCCCCACTAAGGAGGACCTGGAAAGGTTCGCCAGCAGGGTAGAGAAAGCCCTCCAGCAGGACATCGCACAACTTAAAGCAGACACAACACACCTGGGCAATAGACTGGAGACCCTAGAACAGCGAGTGGAGGACTCCCTGCCACCTATTGCTTGCCTAGCAGACAGGTGCACTGCACAAGACCAGAGGATTGAAGCCCTGATAAACCAACTTGAACCGCAGTCGCCGATCTAACATACGTATAAAGGGACTCCCTGAAGCAACTGCAGCGAAAGACATCATCCCTACACTTCAGGGCATCTTTAAAGAGATCCTGGGGCAACATCTGACACGCGCATTGAAATAGACAGAGCACATAGGGCCCTAAGACCGCCTTCTCAAGACATGGATAATCCCAGGGACATTATTTGCAAACTGCACAAATACACGATCAAAGAGCAAATCATGCAACGCATGCGCAAGCGCCCCTTTTTTGACTTTGACGGCGCTCATCTTTTTTTCTACCAAGACTTGTCCCGCCGCACACTAATGCAACGTAGGGCAGTTCGCCCCCTTCTGGCGGCACTGAAAAAGGCAAATATCACCTACCGCTGGGGTTTTCCCTTTCAACTGCAGGCGGACAAGAATGGAGAGACTGTCACTCTGCGTACCAAGGATGATCTCCCTCATTTCCTTTCACGACTGGGCCTGGACCCGGTAGACTTCCCAGATTGGCGGGTGACCGCGGATGCCATACCGATCCCTAATGCTCAACCCTGGCTCCCTGGCAGGTCCAAGTGCAGATCCAGAGCAAAAAGACGAGCTGACCGTGACACTTCCCCCCGCCCGGAGGCCGGGGCAGCTGGGATGCTTAACAACTTGGAAAAGAAGCACCTACTTATGAGAGGCGCAGAGCCCACCTAAAATGTAACTGCTGAAGGTGTAGGAAGAGGAGCACATCCCCGGGGCTGTAGTTTTCCCTTCTCATTTCCATGTTGCTGTTGTCAGGTTTCCAGTTTTTGATGGACAGCCCTGGAGAGTGCACCCAAACAACTATCGAAGTCATGAGCACATAGCAGAGCTATAATAATTATTGATGTTTTGTTGGACTGTTCTACCCCGAATTTTCTCAGGAACTAAATAGTGAGGGGTGACCATTATACTGCGGTTTATGTCCAGACACGTTCCCCCCCTAGGTATGCCTTATACAGGCAAACGCACCGCTCAGGGCGACGCGCTCTGGGACGGGGCCCCCTGCCTCTTTATGGGGGGGGCGCTGTCTCTGAGCGCGCAGTTGATTCGGGCACCGGGAGCTCCCGGGCTCGCAGGCAGCCGATACTCCCGCCATATATGGTTAATGTTTACTGTTTATTTGATTTTTATCCCACGATACCCCTCCTACCCTTATCCTCTTGACATGCTTTTTGTCATACTTAAGTTTTTCTACTTTCCTTCTAGATCAGGATTCGTTCAATGGTCATGCGGGGTCCGGCCCCCTCCAGGAATTGGTCTGGGCTCACATATGAAGCAGCGCCATGGCATCGATTAAGGTAATATCTTACAATGTAAGGGGTCTTTGTTCTCCACACAAACGCAATAGATTATGGGTAGAATTGAAATGCCTAAAAGCGCAGGTGGTGTTTTTGCAGGAGACACATTTTACTGAAAAGTCGGCCCCAAGACTCCCCACCCACGTGTACACACAGTGGTTCCTGAGCAATTCACCTGGCCCTAAGTCCAGGGGAACGGCAATCGCGATTCATAAGACTTGCCCATTTGTCACGACCGATAGTAAGCTTGACGAACATGGGCGATTTGTGTTCCTCAAGGGAACAATAGCAGGACAGATGTATACATTCGCCACACTGTACGCCCCCAATACGCACCAACTCTCTTTTATTGATAAAACTTTGGAAGCACTGGCAAGCTTTAGAGAAGGCCGACTGATACTGGGGGGTGACTTTAACGTATGTCTTGACCCTAGCCTAGATGCGTCGACGGGCCACTCGGTGCACTTGTGCGCTTTTCTGCACCATTTCCGCAAGACCTTACAATCACATACATTAATAGACTGCTGGTGCGCCCTACACGCCTCCGAGAAGGACTATAGCTATTACTCCAGTGTGCACGGAGTTTACACTCGAATAGACCTACTGCTCATTGACCAGGGCTCTTTAGATCTGCTTGAGGACTCCACTATTGAACAAATTACGATATCCGATCATGCACCAATCACGCTCTCAATCAACCTACCTGCCGGGCGACGTAGGGCCTGGCTCTGGAGGTTGAATGAGAACCTGTTAGACAACCCGAGGGTGGTGTTGGGGATCGAAAAGACGTTGCCTAATTACTTTGAAGAAAACGACAAAGGGGAATCAAGTGGAAGCACTGTGTGGGAATGCCACAAGGCAGTAGTCAGGGGCGCCCTCATTATGTGGGGCTCCAAAATTAAAAAGGAAAGGCAGGCTGACTTTAATAGAGTTCTATCTGAACTGCAAAGGACCGAACTACTGCATAAACGGACGTCAGACACGGCAACGCTTCAACGTTTAGCCGAATTACGCACGCTGTTTTCCAAATTGATAGACAGGCGCATAAATAAACGTTTGCGCTGTGTAGCCCACAAATACTACGAGCATGGCAACAAGTGTGGGAGGATGTTGGCCAGAGCTTTGCATAAACGTCACACGGCTACCCATGTCCACAAGCTTCGTTCACCTAACGGAGATATGACCCAGCACACGACTAAAATAGCATCACTTTTCCGTGATTACTACGCAACACTGTATGATTTACGTGGCCAATCCACGCCGGCAGAAAAGGATCGGAAGCACGCACATATAGAGTCATACCTTGCTAGCGCCGGTTACCACACCCTGTCCCCTGAACAGAGGGCAGACCTGGAGCTCCCCATTTCGTCCTCGGAAATACTAGCCACGATCCGAACCCTCCCGGGACAAAAAAGCCCGGGGCCTGACGGCCTAACAAAGGCGTATTACGAGAAGTTCTTCACACAACTCCAACCCCACATGTGCTCCCTATTCAACGGCTTAGCCGCAGAAGGGGGCTTCCACCCGGATTCCTTACGGGCCCACATATCGGTTCTCCCTGAGGGCAAGGATCACACCCTCCCCCAGAGTTATCGCCCGATATCCCTGCTAAACACAGACCTGAAGATATTTGGCAAGATAATCGCTCACAGACTTCAACGTTTGCTTACAGACATCATCCATCCCGACCAAACGGGCTTTATTAGCACCAGGGAGGCGCGAGATAACACCAACAGGGCATTACATCTAATCCAATGGGCCAGGATACGCGGTCGGATGCCCCCCTACGTGATTCTATCGACGAACACTGAAAAGGCATTCGACCGAGTGGACTGGGACTTCCTAAAAGCGGTTTTGGAGAAAATGGGACTAGGCCCACACATGATGAAATGGATAATGGGGCTTTACACATCACCGACGGCACAGGTGAAGGTCAATGGGGGGCTGTCAACGACATTCCCCATACGGAACGGTACGAGACAAGGCTGCCCTTTGTCTCCACTATTGTTCGCCCTGGTTCTGGAACCACTGCTCCGAAGAATACGGGCGAATCCAAACATTAAGGGGGTCAGGGTGGGGAACACGGAACATAAATTGTCCGCTTACGGGGATGACGTACTGTTCCATGTGGTAGACCCAATAGTGTCACTGCCAAATCTGATGAAGGAGTTTGCCTCCTACAGTCGGGTATCCAATTTCCAAATCAACTACTCCAAGTCAGAGATCCTACCAATTATTGCGCCACCGAGTCTAATTACCTCACTGCAGGGAAGTTTCCCATTTGTGTGGACACCCTCCACCCTGAAATATTTGGGTATTTACTTAGCAAACAACATAGCTGACCTTTACACCCTTAATTATGCCCCTATGCTTAAACAGATTGACCAAGACCTACGGGCATGGGATAAAGACACATTCACCTGGGTGGGTCGCACGAACATTCTTAAGATGGTGACCCTGCCACGCATACTATTTTTGCTGCAGACATTACCTATCCCCTTACCGAACCGTTTCTTTAGGGAACTTCGCAGTCTGTTTATCAAATTTGTGTGGAGAAACAAGAGACCCAGGATAGCCATGGCGTTGCTGCCTAAGAAGGCCGGGGGGCTTGGAATACCCAATATCTCCCAATACTATAATGCAATAGCACTACAAAGGATCCTTAACTGGAGGTTCCATACCAAAACCAAGCTGTGGGTACAGGCGGAGAAGGTCATGGCAGGTAGGAATCTAGCATATGCCCCTTGGGTGCCAAGAGACCACAGGGGTCTCTCCAAGTGGGCATCCCCTTTAACAACCCACGCCCTCAAACTGTGGGACAGGCTGAATGCGCGCCTTTCGCTGTCACCCGGCACTTCACCATTGGCACCAGTATGTGGATTCCCCTGGTTTTCCCCAGGAGAACAAATAGCTGCCATGGGGTCCTGGGTGGCAGACGGCACCATCAGTCTAGCACGCTTTACGCAGGGGCACTCCATGCTACCACTATCGACACTGAGAGAGAGATATGGGAGCTTCCCGTTTGATTTTTGGAGACACCGTCAACTAACTACCTTTATAACCTCCAGACATCATGGGTCGCAGGTCAGGTCCACCCTCACGGACTTTGAAAGTCTGTGGGCAGAGCAAGACCCACAGCCATGCATGATCTCAGTGCTGTATAAACTTCTTGAGGGAACTAGGCCATATGACGACCCTCACTTCATAAAGGAATGGGAGAGGGACCTGCACTGCCAGTTCACAGCGGAGCAGATTGGGCACCTCTTCCAACTGACGCATGCTAGCTCAGTGGAGTCTAAGGCACAAGAAAATAGTTACAAGCTCTTAACTCGGTGGTATAGAGTGCCTACAGTGCTGGCAAGGTACTACCCAGCTGCGTCAAGGCTCTGCTGGCGGGGCTGTGGGATTGAGGGAACGCTTCTACACATTTGGTGGGAGTGCCCCGTTCTGCGGCCCTTCTGGCAGAGCGTTCAGAAACATATAGCAGATGGACTGGGGATGCACCTACCGGACTCCCCTGGACACTGCCTACTCCATCTTCCGACTACCTCCATGGCTGCTTACAGGAGGAGCGCTCTCCCTAACCTTCTCAACGCTGTCAAACGCTTAATCCCAATATATTGGAAGAGTGACAGGATCCCGACAGAATCGGAGTGGATTGGAAAAGTGGGGGAGATCATGGCGGCAGAGGAGTGGGTTGCCCCTTGTAGAGGCACATCGAAACGGTTTGATGCTATATGGGCCCCCTGGAAGGAATACGTATCCAACACGGCCCAAGTGGCCTCCAGCCTAGACCTGGCTCTATTAGCATTGGCTGACCCTCAGTTTGCAAAGAAAGCAGGAATAAATCCTGGATAGCTCTAGGAACGGGAAGGTAGCATGGAGCTGGCCTGGGGGGGGCAAATGACCCCGCGTGACCGTAGTCGCTAATCTCATTTACTATGACAATATCCTGGAATGGCTGAACGAACCTGGTCCGGGCTATTCTTGAGGAGTGGCATGGTCTTATTACATTGTTGGCGAGCAGGTGCTGGGCATGGGGGTCGATGGGTGGCGGGTGGTTGCCCGGGGGGATTGTCTGGCCCATAGGGACCGAAAGTCTGGGGCCGGGGGTCCCTCCTCGGGGAGCGGCCGCTGGGGACAGACCCTGGGGCCCGGGGCCTGCAGTAATAGAAGCAGTAATGCGCAGTGAAGAGCTATCTCTTCAAGACCCCTTTTCCCTCCCCCCCCCCTCTTTTCTTTTGTTATCGAGTGCCAACGATTGGTACCGGACCTTCTTTTGCACTTCATTACTGCATTTCGTTTACTTGTGTTGAAATTCCTTAAACAACAATAATATAGAAAATGTTAGAAATTATATTCTGCACACAAGCTGCACTAAAATTACCTTATATGACACTGATGTATGTGCAACTCACAATTTGATATATTTGCCATGTGTCCGCTCTATTGTTGGACTTTCACTTATTTATTGTATGTCTTATACCCTTTGCAAACAAAAATAAAGATTATTTAAAAAAAAATGATTTGGTAGTTGCTCCAGGAGGAGGGTGCTACAGTGGGGGGATTTAAAGAGTAACTTTATTAGAAAAAATTTGGCTATAAGGCCCCGTTCACACCATTGTGTAGTGGGAACAAGCATTCCCACTACGCAATTTTGACATCACAATTTTCCTGCGACTTCGCCTGTTGCATAGAGCAGCCCATTCACTTGAATGGGCTGCCCTATGTGCCTTTGTTGCCTGAAAAGAAGCTCCTGCTCCTTTTAGGGCAACAAGCTTCATGTGATTTGTGAAGGCACTGTTTGTTGCGATTGCCACGCGACAATTGCGGCAGAATCGCATGACATTTGAGGTGCCATTGGCACCCAAACACTTGCAGATAGTTGAGCTGCAATTGCAATGTGATTTGGGATTACTGCAATTCTACCTGCATTACCAAATAGCGATATGAGAATGGGGCCTAAGGGCTACTTAAAGCTATCAGCTTTTTCCTGCTTTCATACAAACAACAAGGTACATGGAGGAATCTCCCTCACTAGGGCATTGTATTCTGACCAAATTTCAGCCATCTTAAGTTTATTGTAATATAGTGTTAACCACTTCCTGACCAGGCACTGTGTGGTTTAACTGACAATTGCGCGGTTGTGCGACGTTGTACCCAAACAAAATTTATGTCCTTTCTGTAGCACAAATAGAGCTTTATTTTGGTGGTATTTGATCACCTCTGTGTTTTTTATTTTTTGTGCTATAAACAAAAACAGACTAACAATTTTGAAAAACAAACAATAGTTTTTACTTTTTGGTATAATAAATATCCAAAAAAAACAAAAACAAAAACAAATTTCTTAATCAGTTTAGGCCAATATGATGTATTCTTCTACATATTTTTGTTTAAAAAAATCGCAATAAGCGTCTATTGATTGGTTGGCGCAAAAGTTATAGCGTCTACAAAATAGGATTAGATTTATGGCATTTTTATAATTTATTTATTTTTTACTAGTAATGGCGGCGATCTGCGTTTTTTTATCCAGACTGAGATATTGCGGCGGACAGATTAGACACTTTTGACGATTTGGAGGAGAGGGCGGGAGGGGTTGACTCAGACTCTCAGCAGATCACTGAGAAGCTGGGCCAGGTGCCGGCCCAGGTTTCTGGGTGGATCCCAACTGCAAAGTCAGGATCTTTCCCCAGCCTGGACCAGCTGAGTAGTGTCAGCCAACAGCATACTAAAGGCCGCTGTAAGCTGAAAATGGGTCAAATAAGTGCAGAACTAAGCGCACTCCTGTTACTTAGAGGAGAAGTATAGTCAAAATAGCTTTGCCTATACTTCTCCTTCGAAATTCACACTGTATCTAACTATAATTTTGAAAACCTGGCAAAAATTAGAAACATGATCTTGATTGCTCACACAGATACTGCTGGCCATTAACTCTCCTAATCCAATGTAGCCCCCCAAAGTGAAGATGCTTTTACTTTTGTAGATTTTTGGTAGCAGAGGAAAAATCTAGTCAGGCCTGACTGTAGGTGCAGGCCTGAATGTTTTGATCTGGGCTGGGAGTGGCTCAGGGGTGGGACTGGAGATGGAGGGAAGGTACACTCCTTGGAGATTCCTCCCCTTGAGCTGGGAAAGCTCTACAATGGGGCATGGATGAGGAGGTGTCACTTCCTGATGTATGACAAGGAGCCCTGACCAATCCACAGGCTGGGATGTCAGGGGGCAGGCATCCTTAAATACAGCTGTCTGTCAGCAGGTGGCAGGAGAGTTCGGGTGGAAGAGTGAGGATGTAGTCAGGAGCTGCGGATCAGGCCGGTCTGGGGGGGTGAACCTGGGACTTGGGTGCAGCCAGGAGTCGAAGTCGGTTCCTGGAGTGGCACAGGAGAAGCAGGAAAGCAGCTGAGGTCTACATAAATTTCCCTTCAGACCAAGGGAACAGGTGTAATGGTCAGCAAGTAGTGTGCTGGAGAGAAGTAAAGGAGAAGTGAAACGGTCAGCAAGTAATGTGCTGGAGGAAAGAAGTGTATATACCGGAGATGTATATAGTAGGTCTTATGTTCAATTACTGGGCATCCCACAGTCATCCCTAATCCCTATCCAAGTTCAAACCTCTAAATAAAACAACAAAACAAAGTACCGGCCTGTTCAATGACTTTGGATGTGAAGAATTTGTGTGATTGAGGGCAGCAGGCAGGTGGACCACAACTATCGGCCACTCTCGAGGGAGCACATGGCTACACCAGCAATTAGCTTCCCTACACAGATTCACACAGAAAAACCCTATTTTGAGTCCATTCAAGTCTCTTATGTTAAATGAAGCCCTGATGAAAGGGGGGGGGGGGGGTATTTTCTAATCCGTGAAATGCATTAACTGTTTTTTAGTGTAAACCAATAAATGAATGTGGACTTTTTTTAACTTTTGGTCTGGCGCTCCTTTCATTGGTGCATGCTTTTTTTCTGGTAACATGCTGGGTACCCACAGAAGGGTAACCCTATCTGTGAACAGCCTAAACTGAGCCAGTGAGTTTTCTGCATATTTTATCCTCTCACTACTTTGTAAGAACGCACATCAAAGTCCCAGAGACTCTTTGATGTTTTTTTTCTTCAATGCAGAAAATTTTAAACATGACATTTTTGTAAGTAGGTGGCTTGTAAAATGTTTGTGCACCAAACTCCCTCAGAAATGTAATATATAAATAGCTCAATTTTTCCCAGAAATGTTTCTCTTACTCTTTTCACTGCCCCACTGACCACTGAGCTGCAAGTTAATGTGGCCAGGCACCACATTCGTACACACTGCCACAGTAAAATGTATACAACACATTGGCATTTGCCCCTGTAAAACATGACCCTTTCAAGTGAATAGGGTTGCCACCTCACCCCTTAAAACCCGAACACATATGAATTACACAGGCTCTGTGGCTGATTAAGGTGGTAATTAAACTCATTTGGTGCCTTATCTGCATTTAATTAGCTTCAGAACCTGTGTAATTCATGTGTTCAGGTTTAAAGGGATGAGGTGGCAAACCTACAAGTGAATGCGACCACACTGCAACCACCCTACAATCCCGTGTAATGCATGTGATTGAAGAGCAGTGTGCCAGGCTTTTGATAGTTAAAGCAACCATTCAAAAGGGAACATATTTCCTTCCTTCCTGCCTCTGAAATGCAATCCTCTGTGGATCGATTTAAGAGGTGGGCAAGGGGAGGTTAACATGTAAATGAGGTTCAAAAGCCTGGAAGTGATCATATAACTACTGCAATTAGACTCTCTAGTTCAGCGCTCAGAAAGTAGGATGTGGCTGCAAAAAAATCCACATGGGTAGAACTACCTTACAAATGACAGAAAGTTCTGTTTGCAAAGTATGTAATTGACCCATTAAGGAAAGTTTTTTCAGTGCAAAAGTGGAGGAACTGTTTTAAGATATAATTGTTTGGATTTGTTTTTTTTGTCTTCCAATTGAAGCAATTTGTGTTTATGAAAAGAAACTGCATAATGCAAAAATATTCACAAATCATAATCTTGGGACAAGCACTGCATTTGGGTATTACTAGTGCCAAGCACATAAGGCAAGTGTCCCGCATCACTTGCAGGGTGCCCCAGCATCCAATGTTGTGACTGCCTGCTATTTTTTCTCTTACAATTTTCATGTTCTAGTTCTGCAATGCCATTTGCACCACAGTGCTAGCTTCTTCCTGCCTGTCAGACCTCAGGCACAGCCAACCAGTGGCAGTTCAAAGCTGAGGGAGGCTCTGCTTAGCTACTCCTCTGCCCTTGTTAGGCGTTAATACAGCAGTGGACGTTGACCATGAGATATAAGCTGCAGTTAGGGTTGCCACCTCATCCCTTTAAACCCGAACACATATGAATTGCACAGGTTCTGAGGCTAATTTAATGCAGATAAGGCACCAAGTGAGTTTAATTACCACCTTAATCAGCCATAGAACCTGTGTAATTAATATGTGTTTGGTTTTAAAGGGATGAGGTGGCAACCCTAGCTGCAGTCCTTCAAAGCACCAAAGAGCTGCACATAATATACTTATAAAAGGATGTCAGAAACTGCAAATATACCACCAGAAATGGTCAGAGACTGTAGGCATGCTATGGGTATTGTTGAAGACTTGTTGCAGAGGACAGTCAGAGACTGGGGATGTGCTATATGAGACTGCTAGAGATTAAAGGCCCACTCTGGGCAAAAACAATTTTTTTTACTAACCTTGGGAAGCCAAATATACTCACCTAAGTGCCCCATCCTGCTCCCACACCCCATCCAGGTCCCCTCCATTGATGTCCACCCTTTCCTCAATCCTGAGAGGACCTTCTTGCAGCCCATTCAATCGGAAGTATTCACATCAGGCAGGCACTGACATGAACACCTGAAAAAGCATCCAAAGGAGAAAGTAAATAGAAAAGGAGAAGACTCGGGCACAGCTACAAGTTAAGTAAAAAGGGCTTTTGGATAGGGCTGTTGTTTTTTTAATTTAGTAATCACTTAGGGACTGGTGGGCAGGAGAGATATTGGAAATATTTTATCAACCTCAGTAAATCATTCATGGTGCCAATATGTCTGTGTGGATGGTGCCTAAAGCCTCGTACACATGTGCCGATTGTTGGACGACCGCACGTCCAACTTTTGTCCAAATTGGCTGTCAGCAGTTTTGTCTAGCGTCCTGATGGTAGTCAAGTAATCGTCCAACAAAGCCAAGCGTAGTGACGTGTTACGAGCGCATAAAGAGGAAGTTCAGCTGAATGTGATTTGTGAATTAGGAACGCAGGTTTACACGACCGAACACTTCTTGGATTCCGAGCATGCGTGTTTGCACTTCCAACTTTTGTTGGCCAACTTCTGTAAACACGAGCTGAAAATTGGCCAATGCCTTGTTGGTCAACAAAAGTTTTCTAGTCTTGTCAGACAACTTCTGTTGGACGGTAATTGGAAATTGGCTGTCGGATCGTGTGTACGAACGGTCAGATTATCGGACAACAGGCTGTTGGACCACCGTTGTTGGCCGATTATTGTACCGTGTGTACGGGCCTTTAAGGCTTGTCGCTTTTGTGCTGTTTCCTGACTGGCATTCAATCCATTCTGACTCCTCCTTACCTATGGACCCAGAAATGCAAAGACGGTAAGACTGCCAGTGGGGGGAATGGCACACCAGGGTGACAAGCATCATCCATTATGTGGTGACTGTGCCATCACATAATAATTGCCATATGTTCATATCATTTAAATCTAAATGCCTTTAGGGCAGGTTCACACTGCTGCGATGCAGGAACCCTGCGAATCCACTGCGGGTTCCTGCATCGCATGTCTGCCAGCGGCAGTTCACAATGCCATATGCGAACTGCGGGGAGTGTCAAAAGAAAGCTAATGACACCCCCAAATTAGGTCACATATCGCACTGCGAACTGCAAATTTGCACAGGAATCGGATTGCATGGGTGTGAATCATATGGGATCGTACCAGTGTGAACCGGCCCTAAAAGCTCTTTCTTTGACATACTGTTATAATAAGTGTATTTTTTTTTCTTTGCAGTCTACCTGTTTGTTTATCACCATGATGTTATACTGTAAATATCTTACTGTCATTTTTCCACCTGTCAGTTTTGTGTTTGCCTCATTGACTTCTTTGGGGATTTCCTGTATAAACAGACCTGCAAATCCATGGTGAGGGTAACATCATGCTAAGGAATATAACACAAAGGTACGTTTAAATCGTATATTTAAACCCAAAAACAAAAAAATGACATATTGCAACTTACCAACTCTTAGATGTGGTTGTAAGTTGGTGTGGCTATGCCTTTTAGAGAGACCACTGCACTGGATGATGTTAGTGGGTGGAGTATTGTGTAGGCAGGGTTCTGGGCAGAAGGATGACCCATTGGTGATACCCTATAACCCATGCCTGAAAGTTCTAAGAAAGGACACAAAATAACTCCAGCCTCCTCTGCACAAATAGAAAAGACTTCAAGAAATATTCCCACCTAGCATATTGTAGACCACCCAATAATGTAAGACAGTTTATTGTAAGATGTTCCCTAAACAGCCCAGTACTAAATGGAGCAAGAAATGTGAAATCTGTGTATACAGCAGAGATAGGCATGAACCAAGGCTGTGGTGGACATTTTCCAAAGTACAGACCTTAGTGAAGGACACCAAGGTACATTTCAAATTAACCATCAAAAAACACTCTGTCTACTAGCAGGGTCTAGCAGGATCCCCATAGATCCCCCTTTAGCGCAGGCCAGGGTCCCCATAGATCCCCCTTTAGTCTTACCTTTTCACCTATATTCCCCATGCTAGTAGGTTTTCTTGCACCACGGGTACTCCAAACTCTCCCTGCAAAGAATATATATATTTAGCCAACAGGACCCCCTTTAGAGCAGGCCAGGGTCCCCATAGATCCCCCTATAGAGCAGAGTCTCCAAAGGATCCCCCTTTGGAGCAGACCAGGGTCCCCATAGACCCCCTTTAGAGCAGGGTCCCTATAGATCCCCCTTTAGAGCAGGCCATGGTTCTCCATAGATCCCCCTTTGGAGCAGGACAGGGTCCCCCATAGATTCCCCTTTAGAGCAGGCCGGGGTCCCCCATAGATCCCCCTTTAGAGCAGGGTCCCCGTAGATCACCCTTTAGAACAGGCCAGGGCAGCAGGTCCCTCATAGAGTAGATCCTCCCTTAGTCTTCTTACTCTTACCTTTTGACCTATATATTCCCCAGGTTTTCCTGCATCACACTTCAGGCTCTCCTTGAAAGAATATATACAGGCATACCCCACTTTTAAGTACACAATGGGACCAGAGCATGTATGTAAAACAAAAATGTACTTAAAGTTAAGCAATACCTTTTTTCACTGCTCAATGCATGTAAATACACTAGCTCTATGGGAAATCTTGGTCAGCTTGACACGGCACTGCTCCCAGTTTTTAACATTTAACATTGGCGTCTATGGGAAATCTTGGTCAAACTGACATGGCGCTGCTCCTGAACCATAAGTGACAGGGACACCAAACTTGGGGAGCACGTTAAGGGGACCCAGGACTACAACATGGTAGATTACCTAGGCAAGCTGGCTGACCCCAAAATTGGATATGTTGTAGTCCAGGGTCCCCTCTCAGTGCTTTCCAAGTTTGGTGTCCCTGTCACTTATGGTTCGGGAGCAGTGCCATGCCAAGCTGACCAAGATTTCCCATACATAGATGTCAATGTTAAAGGTTAAAAACTAGGAGCAGTTCCACGTCAAGCTGACCAAGATTTCCCATAGATGCCAATGTTAACCACTTACCGACCGGCCCTCTGCTGAATGACGGCTACAGCGCGATCACAAATTCTGGGAGGGTGTACAATGATGTCCTCCAAGAACCGCGCTTCCCACGCACCCCCTGGGGCGTGCACTCGGCAATACCCGGTGTGTCACAGAACGGAGTAAAGAGCCAATGACAGCGGCCCTTTACAACGTGATCGCTCCGTCCAACAGACTCTCTCCATGTACCGATCGGTACAGTGTGTGAGGAGAGGGGGGAGCGGTTGCCACAGCACTTGTGGGCCGATCTGTGCCCATCCATGACTCATCCATGCCCATACATGTATCATCCATGGCTCAAACATGTCTCATCCATGCTCATACATGTCTTATCCATGCCCATGCATGTCTCATCCATGGCTCATACATGTCTCATCCATGGCTCATACATGTCTCATCCATGGCCCATACATGTCTCATCCATGCTCATACATATCTCATCCATACCCATACATATCTAGTCCAAGGTTCATACATGTCTCATCCATGCTCAACCGTGGCTCATCCATGTCTCATCCATGCCCATCCATGGCTCATTCATGCTCATCCATGTCTCATCCATGTCCATCCATGTCTAATCCATGTCCATCCATGTCTCATCCATGTCTCATCCATGCTCATCCATGTCTCATCCATGCCCACCCATGTCTCACCCATGCCCATCCATGTCTCATTCATGCTCATCCATGCTCATCATTGGCTCATCCATGCCTCATCCATGTCTCATCCATGCCCATCTATGGCTCATCCATGATCATCCATGCTCATCCATGCCCATCCATGGCTCATTCATGCCCATCCATGGCTCATTCATGACCACATCAGTGATCATCCATGACACATCAGTGCTCATCCATGCCACATCAGTACTCATCCGTGCCACAGCCATGCCACATCAGTGCTCATCCATGCCACATCAGTGCTTATCCGTGCCACATCCATGCTACATCAGTGCTCATCCGTGTCACATCAGTGCTCATCCATGCCACATCAGTTCTCATCCATGCCACATCCATGCCACATCAGTGCTCATCCATGCCACTACAGTGCCCATCAGTGCCTCACAAAAGTGTAATAGTCAAATTAGATTTGACATTTATGCCTCTAAAACACCTGATGGTGCTCCCTGCATGTTGGACATCTGTATGTGGCCAGGCTGTGGAAAAGTCTCACACATGTGGTATCGCCATACTCGGGAGGAGTAGTGGAATGTGTTTTGGTGTGTAGTTTGCAAGTATGCATATGTTGTGTGTGAGAAATAACCTGTTAATATAACAATTTTGTGGAAAAAAAAATTAAAAAAGAAATCTTCCTTTTGCAAAGAATTGTGGGACAAAATTACAACTTCAAAAAACTCACCATGCCTCTTACTAAATACCTTGTAATGTCTACTTTCCAAAAATGGGTCACTTGGGAGGTATTTGTACTTAACTGGCTTGTTAGTGTCTCAAGAAATGATGGTCATCAGTACATCAGGTGTGATCGATTTTCAGTGATTGGCACCATAGCTTGTAGACTCTATAACTTTCACAAAGACCAAATAATATACACTGATTTTGGTTATTTTTTTATCAAAGATATGTAGCAGTATAAATTTTGGCCAAAGTTAATGAAAAAAAATACTAATTTGCAAAATTTTATAACAAAAATAAAGAAAAAATCATTTTTTACTAAATTTTCTGTCTTTTTTTATTTATAGCGCAAAAAATAAAAACCCAGTGGTGATTAAATAACACCAAAACAAAGCTCTATTTGTGTGGAAAAAAAGGGACAAAAATTCCATATGGGTACAGTGTTGCATGATTGTGTAATTGTCATTCAAAATGTGAGAGCACTGAAAGCTGAAAATTGGTCTGGTTAGGAAGGGGGTTTAAGCGCCCAGTGGGCAAGTGGTTAAAAACCGGGAGCATTGCCATGTCCAGCTGACCAAGATTTCCCATAGACGCCAATGTTAAAAACAGGGCGGCCGCGGACCCTGCAAGGACCACTCATGGACACCAGTGTCCATGTATGGACACCTTGCCGATTCCTGGTTTACAGTATTGTCAGGGCTGGACTCTTAGCAGCTCTCTTCTCTGTGCTCAGGCTGCTCAGCTGTCAGATAATTGTCAGCACTCATTGATTCCTTAGTGGCTCACCTAGTTATCATTATCTGCTCATCAGTCCCGCCTACAGCCAGCCTCTTCTGGCTATTTAAACTGCCTTGTTCATTCCTTTTCCTGCCTTCGCCTGGTCAACATATCTGGAGTGTCTCTGCTGTGTTCCTGTGAAAGATTTTGCCCAGCTGACGTCCTTTCTGGTTCCTTATCCTGTTCTTCTACACTGATTTCTGGTTTCCTGATTACTGGCTTGTCTGACTGCCAGCTTTGGCTTCCGATCCCTAGCTTGTGTTTTGACTACGGTTACTGATCTGTACCATTTTTACCATTACATTAAAAGGTGTGATTTTTACTGGATCTCTGTCTCATGGTTCCTGACAAGTATATCCATAGCACTGTGAAGGTGCCAGTACTGGAATCACAGTTAGACTATGGAATATATAGGCACTTTTATCTGCAGAACTTTAACCACTTCCCGCCGCCATCTCAGGTCCATGTTACCACTGTGATTGGCTGTCACAACAGTCACATGATCGGAAATCTCTCAATCACCAGTATGCATCGGCCGTTTTCTTGTCCCAGCCAGTGACTGTGCTGGGAGTGTGCAGAGCGTGCACTCTCAGCACAGAAAATTGTTTACATAAGGCCACACATATGTGGCCTTTCAGCGTTAAAGCCCACCTGCTGAGAGGCTGCATATATGTGCCACGTCGGCGGGAAGTGGTTAAATCTGTATCCTGTAAAAAAATTCCCTACAGAGCTCTATCTTGGGGAGACAGGTCAAATCCTTCACCAAACAATGAATCTTCATGAATTCACAATTTACAACAACAAAACAAGATAATGTACTGGAAGGGAACTTCAAATTTCATAAAGAGAGGCTGGAACAGGAATGTAAATTCACACAAAAATATAAAAGTCTAGACTGCGGCCTAAATAGGGACAGAAATTTTATGTGCCACTGTCATTTTATTTGAATTTCTGACCTATATTCTATTTACAATTACTATAGCTAGTCAAGTGTGTGAAGAAAGATTGTTGTATTTCAGAAATGTTTGTATTTAATTCCTTCTTTGGTATATGGACATTTCAAAAGGGCTCTTATTTGAGGTGAGGATTGTGCCTGGACTTGGGTAAAATACCACAATAACTATCCTAAGTTCTAAACATTCTATCCCTATAGACTATAGCTGGCCATACACTGAAGAACCTGCCAAAATGCACTCTTTGGGTGGCCCTGTGACCCCTTCCCATTCCCAGTGAATTATTTTGATTTTTTTTTTTTTGGAAAAAGCTGTTGACAGAACAGAGGCAGAATCCAATTTTATGTAGAAACAATTATAGATTTTGATAGCCGCCACCAGTGGGTGGATTCATTGATCCAGTCTGCATAGTACAGAACTAGGAAGCTGAACAAAAAAATCCATCAGTGTATGGCCAGCTTAAAGGCCTCTTTAGATTTCTAACAAAATGCAAGCCATGGAAGACCCTGCAAGCACCACCAGGTCAACAATACTCGAATATAAAATCAACAGTTGGCACCAGGGGTTGAATAAGAGAAAATTGAGCCATGTGTAGTGGCCTTAACCTTTTACAATAGTCTTTACTATTCAAGTGTATTAAGAAAAAATAGTTGCATTTTTAATAGTTATTATTTCAGTGCTCCTCCTTGTATGTTTATGTATAAAAATAGGTTTTAGAACTATTTTCTGAATTCTTTAAAGCTTGAAGAAAGGATTGAAGTCACCCTGAAAGCTTGCATCCTTAATAACTTAAATTAGCCAATAAAGGGCATCACTTTACTTTCTGCATTGTTAGGGTTTACATACACAGTCTGCAAACAGTATACACTATTAACTTTTAATAGCCTTGGGTGGATTTATTGATTTGTTTATGAGTTCACACACTCACTAGACAAATTTGGTCCATCTAACGATCAACTTATGTCGCATGGGGCTATTGGAAATCTTTTTTTATCAGTGGGCTACAGCCAATACTGATCAGTGTAGTCTGACAGCAGAGGGGTCCCCACTGTCACAATACAATAGCACAGTGGGAGGATTCCCCCATCCACCTCACTTGTATAGATGGGGGAATCCATTTGTTTGTTTTTTTTCGATCAACTTGGTTTATTGAAAACAAAAACACTCTACCTATAGCCAGCGTAACAGTAAAAATGGTAGACAATAGAGATGCACCGGCACCAGTTTAAGGCCGAATACGAGTAACGATACTTTTTCTCAGGTACTCGCCGATACCAATTGCCAATACTTATTTTAGTGTCATGTGACAGCTTTTTTAGACTAATGAAAAATTATTACCATAGATCAGTATGGGGTGAGGGGTGCAGGGTAGATGGGAGGCGCAGGAAGAGGAGAGGGCTCCAGCACAGGGTCAGGGGAGGAGTAGAGGGCAGAGGACAGTGTTGGAGTGGACCCAGGACAGCCTGGAATGGTCGGAGGAACCCCAGGTCAGAGCCCTCTGTACTGATCAGTGCTAGGGGAGCCGGGCAGGAAGGGGCAGCTGGTACTCACAATTTGGGCAGCAGTGGAGCCTGGTCTCTTCCTGAAAGACAGCCACTTGGCTGGGGGTGAGCCAGCACCGAGAGGAAGGGACCCAGGAACCGGGATGCACGGAAGGGACTCTGGGTCACAGACACAGCCAGCACCCTGCCCCCATGCACTTCTGGTCTGCTGCTCCACGTCAGTCACTGAGAGCCAGGCAGAGCACTGATCACCGGGACCTGTCATAGGAGCCGGCACTGCTATCCCAGACCCACACCCCCATCCACTGCACTACCCCACTGCCAGCCTGCTCCTCTATCAATCCTATGCCAGGTCCGGGCCTGCTTGAAGGTATCAGTTTTAGAATCGGAGCATTTGCACGAGTACTAGCACTTGTGCAAATGCTTACTATCAGCACCGATACTGATATTGGTGCAGCACTAGTAGACAATGCACATTAATTAGATCAGAAATCAAATCAATATCATCTCATATACACTAAGCTCTATGATGCTAATGTAATGTAAGCTTTTTCAGTATTTTAATTCTGTAAGCAGGGCAATAAAATATGTAAAATTAGTCTTAAAAAGCAGGATTATAAGAAAGGAATAATACATTATTTCAATTCAAATAAGAACCTGCAAAATGTTAACATAGACCTCCCCAGTCTATAGTATTTTACTGTAAATTTACACTAATTTCAGCAAACAGTATGGAATTGCTTGCTACCAGTTAGCATAAGGGCAAACATTGATTTTGTCACTGCTCTGAATCTGTTGTTGAAACCCATTTTGGAGGTCCTAGATTCCAAGACATAGAATAGAAAGCAATTACTTCTGTTTACTGAAAAAGCCACAGCTATTGTGAATGTGTGATTTCCTCTACTGTAAATGTGTGACGTGTTACTACATGTTGTAAATGGGAAGGATATTTCAGGGGATTTTTATGTTTATAACTGAAGGTCCCGGTTACAGGGAAAAACATAGTAAAAGAAAAAAAGATCCAGTAAGTGTTGAGAAATCCCATTTTTACCAAGAAATGTGTCTATAGTAGGTACATTCCACAATAAACATACAGTCAGGTCCATAAATATTGGGACATCGACACAATTCTAATCTTTTTGACTCTATACACCACCACAATGGATTTGAAATGAAATGAACAAGATGTGCTTTAACTGCAGACTTTCAGCTTTAATTTGAGGGTTTTTACATCCAAATCAGGTGAACGGTGTAGGAATTACAACAGTTTGTACATGTGCCTCACACTTTTTAAGGGACCAAACGTAATGGGACAGATTAACAATCATAAATCAAACGTTCATTTTTTAAAACTTGGTTGCAAATCCTTTGCAGTCAATTACAGCCTGAAGTCTGGAACGCATAGACATTACCAGACACTGGGTTTCATCCCAGATTTTCTTTCCTGCAACCACGGATTAAAGTTCACTTGATTCCCCATCAACACAGTCAGTGTTGTGAGCCATTGTGTTCTCCCGACGGGGTGGGGTGGGGGTAGCTGTCCCCGTCAGGAGAGCACAGGGATTACTGCTAGCAAATAGAACAGCTGCCAGCAATAATTGCATGTAAAATCCGACAGGCTGGTTGTACCTAACTTGATCGATTGATCAACTTGGGTGGATTCAGCCTGCCCACACATGGTTTGAATCTCAGCCGGTCCCTGCTGGACTGGCCAGGATTCAAACTATCTATGGCCGGCTTAAGGAGAAAAAAGTCTGCAGAGCCTATTCACATCACTTGCTGTGTGAGAAGGCGCTGCCATCTACAGACCAGCGCGAGTGCGATTATTGTTAATGACAGCCCAATGCATCTAGACAATTGCGTTTGCGCCAACCAAAATGCATGGTACGGTAGTACTATGCAGTTTAGTGTGGCACAATTTTTAAAATCATGCCATAGTTTTTGCGCATTCCCACGCATTTGGCAACACATTCAAATTAATAAGTCCTGATAGCTTGACTGCTTATAAGCTGTGAAATACCACATCTCATAAATAAAAGCAATCAAGTACTTACTAAATATCGTAATTCTAAATATAAGTCAAGCCCAGGATTTTCAAGATGTGATAGCAGAATTCTATTCTAGAAAAATTGTGCTGATGTTTTTGTGTGTCTGTAAGACTCTGACTTTTGGCACAGTAATTCAAGCATAATAAAGCCAAAAAGGTGAAAGATCATCAGTAATTTTCCATAGTAGCACAAATGTGACAATAAAGAAGTAAAAAAAAAATAATTATCATAAATGAAGCGAGACCTTCAAACAAACGTCCATAAAATTGCCAAAAAATAAGTGCTTCGTCTGTTCTCACTGAAGACAATACACCATAAATCCACCAACGTGACAGCATGAGTCCCACTCCCTTCAGAATATGACTCAACGGACCTTATTGACATTCATTCTCATGACTGGCAATAGCGCTTAATGATGATAAATTCCGGTTTGGAAATTCAAACAAAACCTCCAACTCCTTTATCTAGCTCTTATGTTAGTAAACGTATGCAGAAGAAAAAGAGAAACGCCTCCAATGGTGTAATACTTAAAATTACAGGCTTTTTATTAAAAGAAAACATCACTGCTACTTCCTGTCCTGATGTCACATCCAGTCACGCCCTGGCACGTTTCGTCATATCCAACTTTGTCACTTACTTTCCCCTTTATGCGGGATTTACCTCAAAAACAAAAATCACTTGGTAAATACAGCATAAAATAGCATTAAAGTCAATTCACCAAAGGAAATAAATAAATTCATGTGTTAAATAAGCAGTGGTCCAGGCATGCGATAGTTAAGGAATCTGTTTCATTTTAGTTGGTTGTTAAGAAGCTGGCAGTCTTTAACAACCAGTAAATAGCTGCTTGGTAAGGAGGCGGTGGCAGCCACAACGTTCTTAACTTATTTATTTATTTATTTTAGGTACTTATATAGCGCCGTCAATTTACGCAGCTCTTTACATATACATTGTACACTCACATCAGTCCCTACCCTCAAGGAGCTTACAATCTAAGGTCCCTAACTCACATTCATACATACACATAACAACCATGACTCATCTGCAGATTTAAAAAAACGTATAGGGGGTCATCCCTCAATCAATATTAGGCCTTCGGGTCTGGTATAGATTTTGAGAGGAGCCCCACACCAAAATTAGAAAAAAAATGGTGTGGGTCCCCCCAAAATCCATATCAGACCCTTATCCAAGCATGCAGCCCGGCAGGCCAGAAAAGGGGGGGCGAGCAAGCACCCCCCCTCTTTCCTGAACCATACCGAGCCACATGTCCTCATAATGGGGGCTGCTTTGGGGGGCAATCCCCCCTCAAAGCACCTTGTCCCCATGTTGATGAGGACAAGGGCCTCTTCAATAGAGTTGACCGAACTTTGGGGTGTCCGGGACCCGGACCCGAACCCGGACCCGGGTTCTGGTATTTTATTCCACGTGTTGAATAGCTGCCAAGGGCAGCCAATCAACAAGTGTTTCACTGGTTTGCCCTTAGAAGCCATTACAGCCATGCCTACTAATGGCATAGCTGTGATTGGCCAGTGCACCATGGACCCAGCCTCTATATGGGGCTGGAGTCACCGTGCTGCATGTCATATGCTCTCAGGATAGCTTAGGGAGAGGATGCTGCTGGCTCTGTGAGGGACAGATTGCAGAACATCTCATCCTGCATTACTGAACGATCTGATTGTGGACTAGGGAGACATACTAGTACTGCTGCTTTGAGGAACAGATTGCAGACCTCATCCTGCTGCACAGAATGATCTGACTGGACTAGGTAGAGTCTGTTGCTTTAAGGGAAAGATTATTGTTCTAAAATCATCATCAAGTTGTACAGGGAAAGGTTCCAGCTGTTGCTTTAAGGGAAAGATTATTGTTCTAAAATCATCTCCAAAGTGTATAGGAAAAGTGCATTGCAGCCGCATAGAGCCATATTACTGTTCTAAACTCATCTCCAAAGTCTATAGGAAAAGTGTATTGCAGCCGCATAGAGCCATATTACTATTCTAAAATCATCTCCAAAGTGTATAGGAAAAGTGTATTGCAGCCGCAAAGAGCCATATTACTGTTCTTACTGTTTCTACCTCCTCCATCGCCACTTTCACCGCCTCCTCAACCCCCAACTCCACATCCACCTCCATTTTTGATTTTTTTATGTGATTTTAGGTTAAAAATTATTTTAAGTTATTTCCCTCTCCCCATTTCTTTGTAGGGCACTTGTCCGACCCTTACCCCCATTTTCCTTCCTTTTGCAGGCCTTTAGGACTTGCCAGGACTTTGTTACAGCCATTTTTGTGCCTAAAAGCTTGGGTCCCCATTGATTTCAATGGGGTTCGGGGTCCGGGTCAAAGTTCGGGTCAAGTCCGGACCCGAACCCGGACTTTGTCCGTAAGTTCGGCCGAACCTGCCGAACCCAGACTTCCAGAGGTTCGATCAACTCTACTCTTCAACACACCCCTGGCCCGGTGGGGTTGTGGGGGGGTGACTTATTGGGGCATGTTGACTCGATCGCGCCATAAGAGGGTGGGGTCACCCAGTGACATCATTGTGTGGCCCCATGCCTTTGTTTATTCATGGCGGATAGGCAGTGAAGCTGTTATTCGGTGGGAGCCAAGCATTGGCGCAGGTCAGGTGTTTATTCATGTGGGTTGGCGGCCGGCGTTCATTGTGAATGACTTGGATCTACTTCGGGGACATTTTTTTTTTTTGGCTTTTTTGAAAGGCCTTGTCAAATACCGTCTCTGGGTTTTTTATTTACTTTGCACTTTTTTTGGTGAATGAATAGGGTTACTGTGTACCACATACTCATTTGCATGGGGGGGGGTTGAGATCTGGGGGTCCCCTTTTTAAAGGGGGCCTCCAGATTCCAATAAGTCACCCCCCGCACTCCCACAACCACCAGGGCCAGGGTTGTGGGGAAGAGGCCCTTGTCGTCATCAACATGGGGACAAGAAACTTTGGGGGATTCCCCCCTAAAGCACCCTCCAATGTTGAAATGTTGAGGGCATGTGGCCTGGTATGGTTCAGGAGGGGGTTGCTCACTCGCCCACCCACCCTTTCCTGGCCTACTGAGCTGCAAAGTCAGATAAGAGTCTAGTAAGGATTTTGGGAGGCCACACCATTTTTTTTAGAAATTTTGGTATGGGGTTCCCTCAATATCCAAACCAGACCTGCTGATAGCAGATGAGTCATGGTTGTTGAGGACGGTTGTTAAGGACACCGGCTCCTTAACAACCAGTTACTCAGTTATAGAGTTAAAATACCACTAACTTTCACTACTAAAATAAGGCATCACTTCATAAAAAAGCTCAAGAGGTATTATAGTAGCGTTTTTTAGAGAATTGCAAAAAAAAAGTTTTAAAAATTGTAGAGGTAATTTTACTGTGCATCTTGAGAAAATTGCTTTGGCTACAATCACCACAGTGCATCTTAAAACGGTAGATACCACTTTGTATATGGAGCCTCCTGTTACCTTTTTCAAAAGTGAGAAAACCTCTGCAAATTAAAAAAGTTTATACTTACCGGTCCTGTTGCCCATTACAAGAAGCAGTGTATGTGGTTTTCATTCAGAAACTTACATTAATTCCAAAATCAAATGTGAAAAGCAAACAATTTTTTTAAGTACTTTCGAACAACATCCGTCAAGTCTCTGTAGGCATTATAGAATGTACTGTCAAGATTGTTTGTACAAAAATCTACCAGTGTATGGCCAGCTCACAAGGACTAAGAAATATGAAGGGGCAGAATAGGAATTTTTTAAAAGCGAACATATTGTATGCATGGTTCTCGTTTGGGTAATTACATTCCTTATAAAATCAATTGTTAAAAGCAAATGTCATTTTGAAGTCAATTAATTGAAAGTACTAAGAATGTTTGTATGTCCATTCAAAAATCTACTATGGCCAGCTAGTTAACAACACAATACATGCAGACTGAAATTACACAGTGCATTATATCTGTAAATACTTTTGGACAGGAAGCTTATTCCTTTGTTAAATGTAGGCTTTTTAATATCATTGATATAGTCTCTGCATATCCTCACTTTGTACACTGCTATGGAAGATGTTAGAGATATACAAATTAATATCAGCAATAATTGGTATTGTCTGGAGTTTAGTAAACTGCAAATACAGAAATGCAAACGTGAGAATTGCTCAGTGTGATGGAATGTTGATTAGTACGTTACAGTCTGTTTATTCAAAAGTATTTATTCATGGGAAGAGAAGCCTCAGGGGCAGTGTCCCAGCTCATCAAGCATATTACTTATGTGAAGACAGACAGGTGTTATGCACTTCAAGAGAAAGTCACTGGTTTCGCAATCTACATCACAAGAACACACATTAATGTTTCCATTACACAATATGTAACTCGAAATAGAAAGCAACATAAAAATAGGGTTCTGAATTTCAGTAGGTATACATTCCATCTACATGATGTGCTCTCACATGAATAATGCATTGGCAATACAATATGACACATATTAATAAATGTTTTTGCTTAAAATTTTAAATATTTTGGGGACAACTATTTAATTTCGCTATGAAAAACTGTAGTAAGGTACCAGTTTTTGCACTATGGCTGCTAGTACTAAAATAGTAAGCATATGCTTTCTTTTGTTTACTTCAAGGATAAGTATACCCGCAAATAATTGATATCAGCCATTCTCAACTAGGATTCCCCAGAGGTGTGAAGGGGTTATTTGAGCTGTGGCGGCTGGTGGTATATTTCTGGGGGGGGGGGGGTGAACCTATTCATTTGCGATTGTCACACAACTGGGTGGGCTTTGGGGCCTCTGGCTCTAATCACATGCTTAAAAAAAGAAAAAAACCCAGATTGGAATCCATGCGTCCAGCGCCCTGCATGTAGATTAAGGGGCTGGACACATGGATGGGGGGGCTGCGCCCGTGCACCCCGTATGGACGGGCCACCACTGGCCACTTGGCAAAGCCAACAGCAACAACAAAAGTTATCTTTTTAGCTATCTGTAAAGGTTGCATTCTTTCTACTGAGCACCAAAGTAAGAGGCATTTTTGCCCACGACCCTTATGAATTGGTTTTAGTCCTGAAATTATTTTAAGGGTTCCTCTGGGGTAAAAAGGTTGAGAAAGGCTGATCTATATCAAAACTAAAAAGAGGAGCAACCATGAAGAAAAGAAGTAAAAGAAAATTTGCTTCAAAAACAAAGAATGTTCCTGTAAAAGAGAAATTTTTGGGAAACATTTATGCATTTCAAAAATTGCCTAGTATACAGATAGCTCAACTAGAGAAGGAGATTGCACACTCCGCATGCCGAGAGCACCTGCTTGTAAACTCAGCCGGAGTCAATAGAGTATACACTGCGCTTGCGCATTGTTTAAAAGGCACCAGAAATGCCACTAGGGGGCACATCATTGTGACAATGCCAATGGTTTTTTGAAGAGCCCCCCCACACCTGTATCTGTAATGGGAGGATCTGCACCATTTACAACAGGAGGAGCTCTGGTATGTACTATTCATTACATATCAATGGCATACGGGGATTTTTGGAAAATCCTGCCATTGGATGAACTTACATCTTAAAGCCGAACTCCAGGCAACCAGCCAAATTCAAAGATGAATCCCATATTTGAGAGCTGTTTTTACCTGCCAAAGTATTTGTATTTTTGTCTATTCAGTTTTGAGATTTACACTGCTCTTTCACAAAACACAGTTCTGGTCTTTTCTGTTGAAGTTGCACTTTCTCTTGTAGGTCTCTTCCTTACCCCAACCCATACTTGCCAACAGTCCCTAATTTCTCTGTAAATTCCAGGGATTTAGATCTTTGTCCCGGTCTTACCGTATTCCGTGTGGAAATGTCATGAAAAATATGCAGTTTACCGATTTTTTTCCCCCTCCGCCACTACCGCCACTAGAGGTCCACGGCCAGAACTGATTAATTGTATACCGAAGACTAGCTTGTAAGGAAGAAACAAAAGGAAGAGCTCGGGTGCAAAGCTTTCATTGCCAGCCAGGCTCCGCCTCTTATTTCTTTCCTTCAGGCTTCATGGTGATGAGCTGGTCACATCATTCTGTGACATTCTGGATCGGCTCACGTGTGCACCTGCCTGCCATGTGCTCTATCTATGAAACCTTTATAGGGGGGGTCATGCTGTTTCTTGAGCAGAAGGCTCATCAGTGCCGTCCATTGAATGTGCAGCTGACAGTAGTAGTAGGAGGATGGCAGGCAGGGGTACATGGGCTCAACCAGCCCTGCAAGCTGAAGGCAGTGCTCAATGGAACCTTCAAAGTCACTAGTACATTGTGTAAAAAAAAATTGGTTTATTAAACCTTGGATAGTGCATAGCAAGGAATACGTAAAAACAAGAATCAATCCATAAACGATAAAAATTAAAATGGCAATCAGCAATAGACACCAATGTTGGTAAAAAGCTGGATGCTGGGTGAACCAATGTACCACGGCTCTGGGGACCCGGACTGTGGTGACCTGTAAACGTCCTGGGTGATGAAAACGGGGCACTAAGGGATCCACAGTGAAAGAAAGAAAAAAAAGTCGCTGTGGCAACAATGAGCTGGAATGTAAGCGATGGGGTGTCCCCAACTGTAGTGGTCTATGGAAGAGTGTGGATGGGGAGGACAGAGGCCACAAACATGGATCTCGGTATAGTTAAGGCTGGAGAGGAAACAGAGACCAAATGTAATGAGGCTGGCTGTATTGTGCCCCCTTAGGGAGATGACCGTGGTGCTCAGACATGTGGCTGCTCAGATGGATGACTGACAAGTCCTGGTGACTGGAACGTACTGACCTGGGGATGAGTGTCGGCACGAACGAATGGTATGTGACGGGCGGTCAACGTGGGTCCGTGTTGTGCAGCCGACTGCATAACTCGTATCCTAGGAGGTGCAATCCTTCCTGGGGTGGTAGAGTGCGATGTGTGAGAGCCGGGTCCGAAGGTTCAGGCGCGCTGGGTGACATCAGCCCAGACGCGATGATGAGCTGCAGAGCAATGGGGTGACTCCTGGTGGTGGAAAGCGCAAAGCAGTTGGATGGTGTGCTGCAATTGATGAAAGCCCGGGCTAGCCGTGACTTACATGTTTCGAGCAGCTGCTCTTTATCAAAGTCCTTTAATAAACCAATTTTTTATACAATGTACTAGTGACTTTGAAGGTTCCATTGAGCGCTGTCTTCAGCTTGCATCAAACTATTTACCATTCTA
This sequence comes from Glandirana rugosa, assembly GCA_018402905.1. Classification (NCBI taxonomy): domain Eukaryota; kingdom Metazoa; phylum Chordata; class Amphibia; order Anura; family Ranidae; genus Glandirana; species Glandirana rugosa. Next base: position 208,533 of record BLSH010504771.1, read on the forward strand.
GTGGTCGTCAGCAGCTCTGTTTTCCTTCAACATCCACACATGAGGATATCAAGTTTCCTAACAATGACATTAGGTCTGGTTGTAGCGCTTATAGGATCTTTTTGAGTGTATCAGCCAGCCCTGCGCCCTCCAGGCAGATGGGGAGTGAGGTGACATATGACGTGGCTCTGTAATACAGGGGGCAGCCAGAGAAATGCAGTTACCATAGCAACCATTATAGTACATCACATGTTAGCGGCAGCATGTGGCTTCTGGGACAGACACGTAGACGTATGAAGGAGCATATACATACATTCATACCATGCTGATACAGCTGCTAGGAGTAAATGGCGGAGACCAAATCAGTCAGTCAGTGGTGTCGCTACCGGGGGGGCAGCCCGCACCCGGATGAAGAGGGGTAATTGGGGGAACCTGATGTGTAAGGAGGGACTCTGCTGGGAACACCTGATGTGTAAAGAGGGGCTCCGCTGGGGACACCTGATATGTAAGGAGGGACTCCGCTGGGGACACCTGATGTAAGAAGGGACTCCGCTGGGGACACCTGATGTGTAAGGAGGGACTCTGCTGGGGACACCTAATGTGTAAGGAGGGACTCCGCTGGGGACACCTGATGTGAGGAGGGACTCTGCTGGGGGCACCTGATATAAGGAGGGATTTCGCTGGGGATACCTGATGGCATCTGGAGGCAGGCGATGTGACAAGTGACACACTCGGGGCTCCCTCTGATTCTACATTATGGTGAGTTGAACTATTTCATTTTATATTACAATGTAATAATAGAAATAATGCGCTTCAATCATCCTGACACCATACCAACCATGGTGCCGGGACGATTGAAGCTCTAACACCAGGTGTTTGGAGTATCTTTATCTGCTGATTGTTAAACTTTATGAAATACACATATTGCTATTGTGGTGTAGGATCTGGACCTGCTGTCCCTCCATCCCTCTTTCTTTCCTTTCTTTTCCTCTCTATTTCTTTCTTTTTTTCTCCCTCCATCCCTCGTTCATCTCAGACTCGAACCACACCCCATTTGAGCCATGTCCCTTTAAGCCACACCCACTGTTTAACTTAAGCCATGACCATTGTTTACGCATTTTGTCCACTCCTGCTATGACACACCTACAAACAAAATGTCCGCTTCAATTATAATAAGACTCTGCCTACTGTCCCTATAATTTTTTTGGCAATGTTGGCAACTATGCCAAAACCCTGTGACTAGACAGTGAAAAAAAACTCAGCACACCGATGAGCTCATGTCTCTGTCACCCTGACCTCTTCTCCTACCAGAATGCTCCTTGTACAGCAAGAAATCTGATTGGGTGCTTTTTCAGCTTCTCCCTCACCCAGTCTTAGCTCTGCTATTTAATAGACTGCAAGAGCACTACAATGCTTACACTGCTTGCATGTAAAAAGTACATTTAATTATGTATTATTGAATACAGGCCTTTATTAATGTGTACTTTCTATATCTTCCTGGAATTCAGATTTAACAAATGTCCTAAAGGGGATTTACAAGAAACTAGAAGTATAAGTTACAACAATGAAAAGAGCTCTATGATTGGAGGAGGTGGACCTTTCATTTGTCTGCCCATCCTTCATTCACTTTTCAGTGTGAGACTGATAGTACAGCTTCTATAAATGGGGGGGTGGGGGGGATGGTAGACATAGTCAGCACTTTGGATGAGTGTCTGTCACAGGTGGAGATGCCCATAATAACCCCCACAGCACAAGGAGATCACATCTGTGGGGGTATTTAGGGGGAAAAGAAATGAAGGTTTCAAGGAACAAAGCAGCCACCAGCACACTGGGCACTCATCATTCACATAAGTACAGTCCATGGTGTTAATTAAAAAGAAAAAGAAAATCTAAACTTCAGCTTTAAAGTGGTTCTAAAGGCAAGGCTTTTTACCTTAAAGGGGTTGTAAAGGTTCAGTTTTCTTTTAATTTTTAATAACAAACATGTCATACTTACCTCCTCTGTGTAGCGGTTTTGCACAGAGTCCCCCAGCGGCGCTCCTGGCTCCTCCTCTTCTCGAATGCCCCCTCAGAGAAGCTCTTTCCCTGGGGGCACTCATGCGGGCACACTCCCGAGTCCTGTTGTTGTGTCCAATGGCTCCTGCTGCTATCAATCTATCCAATGAGAAACCAAGACAGCGGCTGAGGCTGCTGGGCACGTTCTCGTTGCTGGAATAAAGTAAAATCGGGGCTGCTGCATTACAGGAGGTTTTTCACTTTAATGCATAGAATGAAAAACCTCCAGGGTGAAAGACCTCAAGGGTTTACAACAACTTTAAGGCATTCCCTGCATTAAAATAGTACCATAGTCTTGTTTTTTTTTTCTTTAAAAATAATAAACATGTTATACTTACCTGCTCTGTGTAATGGTTTTGCACAGAGCAGCCCCAATCCTGCTCTTCTTGAGTCCCTCGATGGCGCTCCTGGCCCATCCCTCTTGTCGAGTGATCCTACAGCAAGCAGCTTTCTATGGGGGTATCCGAGCCAAGCTGCAGCCCCATGTGCCCATTTAGACACAGTTCAGTCCCGCGCCCTCTCTCTCTCCTGATTGGCTAACTGACTTTAACAGAAGCGGGTGACGATGGTGCCACTGCTGTGTCTCAGGAAATCAGGAGGGAGGGTCCCGGAGGGCCGAGGAATTTGTGCACATCGCTGGATAGAGATGGACTCAGGTAAGTATTAGGGGGGCTGAGGGGGGCTGTTGCACAAAGAAGGTTTTATTATCTTAATGCATAGAGTGCATTAGGTTAAAAAACCCTTTGCCTTTAGAGCCACATTAGGGTAAAAAATGTCCAAGTATATGCATTACTTCCCCCCCCCCCCACCTCCCTATATACCTACGCGTGTCCTATCTTGATCCAGCGCTGTGCCTGTCTGCAGTTGTGCTGGTCTCTGCTCCTCTGCTCACATGACACAGAGGCAGCAGAAGGAGCCATTGGCTGCTGCTGCTGCTCTCAATCAAATGCTGTGAGGAGGGAGCAGTGGCAGAGCCAAGCTATGCTGTGTTTCAGGAGTGTGTCTGCACATGTGTCCCCATACCACATGGCTTGCTATAGGGGCACATACAGACAAAGAGGAGCTTAGAGAGCTGGCAAGGGACTCCAGAAGAGCAGGTAAGGGGCTGCTCAGTGCAATACCATTGCACAGAGCAGGTAAGTATACCATGTTTATTATTTTGGAGAAAAAAAAATAAACCTTTACAATGGATTTAAAGTGTTACTGAAGTCAGATTTTTAAAAAAAAAATTAAAATAGCAAACATGTTTTACTTACCTGATCTGTACAGTGGTATTGCTCAGAGCAGCCCCGATCCTCCTTTTTTCGGGGCCCCAGCAGCGATCTTGGCTTCTCCTCTTCTTTGTATGTCCCCATAGCAAACAGTGCATGCTCGCTCCCTACCTGTGTATCTACGGAGCCGTGCTCCATAGACTTACACAGCGGAACTTAGGCCTGCCCCTCACTTCCTCTTCAATGCATCTGATTGACAGCAGTAAGAGCCAATGGCTCCTTCTGCTGCTTGAATGCTGTGTAAAGAGGAAGAGAGGGGAGAACAGATGCAGCCGTGCACAGCACTGATCTCTTCTCCCTCTTTCCTTTCACACAGGTAAGAGGGGGAGCACAGGGAAACTGAAAACTTTTTTTATCTTAATGTAAGCAATGCATTAAGGTAAACGTTTTTAGGTTTAGTATTACTTTAAGGCTCCGTTCACATAGGGGCAATCTGACTTTGGCGCGACTTTGCTAGGCAATTGCAGCGCAACTTTGGCGCGATTTCAAGTGATTTACAACACGATTTATGTCAGGCGACTTTGCCTGTGGCCAATCAGGTAAGGGAGGGAGGGTTGTCCCAAATAAAATTCCACTCTTTTCACTGTAAAGTCACTTGCATTAAGATGGGGGATCCGACTTGGAGGCGACTTCCATTGACTTCTATGGACACAAATTGGATGGAAGTCGCCTTGAAGTTGTGCAGGAACCTTTTTTTTCAGTAGTATACATTAATACAGCTCCCATTCATTTTAATGGGATTTTAGAGGTCAAGCGACTTGGGGCGACTTGAGTCGTCCCTGTGTGAACGGAGCCTTAGTCAGCCTATTCATTTTAATAGGCTGCCTTAAGCATCAAAAAAGTTGCAGGTATGATAATTGGAAGGTCAGTACATCACAATGGCAAGTTGCTATGGGGTGCCAATGGAACCGTATAGCAGCAAGGCATATAACAAAATAGTGTGAATTGTTTTACGGGTGCTGTCTGCCAAATCTGAATGAACTGCCTAGTGCACCAAAAAAGCTACATGTGCTATTTATGGAAGCACAGCGCACCACAACACATGACCATTGGCAGGGTGCGTTGGGTGCCTTTAAGAAATGAAAACCATGGCATTGAACTTGCGCATACAACACAATAGTCTGAATGGACCCCAAGGGTGTTAACTGACAAATAATTTAACAGAGATGATATGTTATTTATCAAGATCATGGGGCTCATCAACTTCAATGGACCACTGCTGAAGTTTTTAATTCTATAGACATTCTCTCTGTCTCCATAGAGATCATTGTAACCATAATGTTATGTAGACAATGCCCCCCTTAGGGGTGGCTGGTAGCTGTGGTTCACCTGTCTCTCTGCCTTAGATCACACACTTTTCCGTTCATCCGTAGTCACTGAACAGGCCGGTACTTTGTTTTTGTTGTTTTATTGAGGGGTTACACTTGGATAGGATAGGGGCGACTGTGGGATGCCCAGTAGAATAGGATATAGGACCATTCTATACACACCTCCGTATATACACTCTTTCTTCCTCCAGCACTGATGCTTGCTGACCGTTACTCTCCTTCTTCCTCCAGCACTAATACTTGCTGACCATTACACTCCTTCACTTCTCTCCTGCACAACACTTACTTCCTTACTGTTAGGCCTGAAGGAAAATTTATCAAGCCTCCATTACATCTTCCTCCACGTGGCACGTGGTGAGGCCTTCAATTCCTTTTCAGCAGGACCTCTGGACCGCCCGTCACAGGCAAGGGCCACAGGCTCTCGATTGTAAGGCCATGGGCCCTTAGTGTGTAGCTAAGTACAATGTGCTAGCTGGGTCTTGATGGACTACTGCTCTCAGCCCATCCTCTTTCAGGCCACACCAGCCTACCTCACTGTCCAGTGACGCCACTCCCCTGACTGGCTCCTTCATCTTGCACAGACTGTCCACTGTCTCCTCCCAGCCTGCTCTACAGCTCCCAGGGTCTGTCACTCACCGCATCAGTGGATCCTTTAAAGAGCCTTTCCTGTAGCCTCTCTGTTGCTCTCCTGCTCCCTTGTGCCACTCCAGGATCTCTCTCCATTCCTGGCTGCACCCGAGCCACCAGGCCTCAAAGTCACCCCCCCCCCCAGACTAGGGGCTCACTCCTGGGTGAGGCCTCCGCAACTTCTCTGCTACATTTCCTGCCTTCCACCTGACACTCTCCTCCCCCCAGCTGGGCAGATCACAGTATTTAAGGAGGCCTGCCCCCTGCCAATCCAGGATAGGAATTGGTTAGGGCTCCTTAACATATTTCAGAAAGTGACACCTTGTCACGGTCCTGGCGGTGGAGTCTGTCTTGTGCAGGGATTGACCACTCTTGTGCACCCGATTCTGGACCCCTGGTAGAGTAGACAGGAAGTCCGAGAGTGCTGGATGACACGAGGGCTGGAGGATCACTGATGGAGATGTGAAGATCCAGAGGGTCGTGCAGATCAGAGGGGTGGTCGTGCAAGCCGGGTCGGCAACAGGTAGGTTGTGCGGTACCAAAGGGTCAGGCAGGAGGGTCGTCAAGTCCAAGCAGAGTCGTTAACAGGCGGGCAGCAGAAGCACAGGGGGTCAGGCAGGCAGATGGTCGAAGGAAGCCGGGGTCGGTGCAGGCAGCAAACAGCAGGTCGGGCATGCTGGGTCAAACAGGAAGCAGGCAGGTTCAGGAAATCTGAGGTAGAGCTGGGGCTCACAGGTCACTAAACGCTGTAGAATGGACAGCACTTGCTGCTGGGCTACACTGATCTTAAATGGAGCCGTTTGGTGCCGTTTCCGGCGCGTGCACACAGGCGCGCGCACCACCGTGGAAAAGGGGCAAGATGCCAAAAAGCACCCGGATACTGTTCCTAACACACCTCCTCATCCATCCCCTTTTCCAGAGCCTTCTAGAAACAAAGTAGAGGAGTATCCAAGGGGTGTTCCTTCCTGCAATCTCCAGCCCTCCCTGGGCCACTCCCCTGCCCAGATTAAAACATTCAGGCCTACACTTATTGTCAGGTCTGACTAAATTTGGCTCTCCTAGCAAAAATCCACTACAAAAAGCACCTATTACTAAGGGGGCGCTACACTTACAATGTAATTATTATTATTTTCTACTGTAGCCAACAAGTGAACATTATTTATTCCTGTTTGCCTTTTATCACACATTAGCAGTTTGTCAGGAGGCCTAATTCACATAGCAGTGGTTGTGATTGTTATGCAGAGACTTTCCCAAACTATTACATTTAAAAGAACCTTGAAGATGAGACAGTAAAAACACATCGTACAAACTGACCCATTTTGCTTTCAGAAAGTTCTCCCTGAATACACAATTTTTTGTACTGATGTAACATTCTGTTCCTGAAACATGCAATAAAAACAGCTGGAAAAAAATCAAGCTAGTTTGTACATAGATGACTGCATGCTGCTAACTTGTCAAAGAAATGGTTCTATTTACCAGTTTCTGTACTTCCCTGAATAGAAAGATAGGTGTCATGTGCAGAGATTGTTACAGAGTAGAATAGTATCACAGCAGGAGTATAGACAGTAAATGACAACGTTAACCAATCAAAAATTGTATACATTTGAGAATATTGAACTCTTCTCCAATACATATGATATCAGAAGGAAAAAAATAAACCTTAAAGTGATATTAACCACAACAGTACCTGGCACGAAAACCCCCTTCCTGTCCAGGCCATTTTTCAGCTTTCAGCGCTATCACACTTTGAATGACAATTACTCAGTCATGCAACACGGTACCCATATGAAATTTGCGTCCTTTTTTTCACACAAATAGAGCTTTCTTTTGGTGGTATTTAATCACTAGGAGGGGGTTTATTTTTTGTGCTATAAATAAAAAAAGATTGAAATTTTTTTGAAAAAATGCCTTTTTCTTTGTTTCGGTCATAAAATTTTGCAAATTAGTAATTTTTCTTTGTAAATTTTGGCCAAAATTTATACTGCTACCTATCTTTGGTAAAAATAACCCAAATAAGTGTATATTATTTGGTCCTTGTGAAAGTTATAGAGTCTACAAGCTATGGTGC
>BLSH010504771.1:218363-231106 GCA_018402905.1 Glandirana rugosa
TTGTAAGATCACTGTCCAACATTTTTGACTCCGTCACTGACTTCGAGCCCTCTCGCCTGTTTTCCAAATACCTTGTCTTCCCCAACAAGATATATACTTTCACAATTAATTTCACCAACATTTCCGAGTTCCAAAAAACGGAAGTACGTAAGATACGTGTTTCCAATTTTAGGAAGACACAAGTCGTCGCGGGGGTCCGGGAGATTTTGAATGGACTCCGAGTAGGGTTAGGTCGCTACGTGTGCTCTCGGAGCCCAGAGGGCCCAGAGAGGGAGGAGTAACCGACTCTGTCGTCGCCATCGGTAACCGAGGGTAATGACAGTTAGTGTCGGTCACTCGATTACCCCTCTTTCACCCCTACCCCGGCTCGGTACGACACACATATTTACCTGTATGTTTCGTCACCGACGCGCGCAATCCCGGCTTAAAGGGAGGACGTCATATGACGTCCACCCGCTGGAAGAGCAGGACCGCTCCGCCGTCATTTGACGGTGGGCGGTCCTGAGGTGGTTAAAGACTTGTTTTTTGTTTTTTTTTTTAAATATGTCATTGGTTTTGTATAGTGCAGCCCCGATCCTTCTCTTCTCGGGTCCTCCGCCGGGTTTCTTGACCCTTCTCTCCTGCCTGGTGCCCCCAGAGCAAGCAGCTTGCTCTGGGGCACCCAAGCAGGCTTGCTCCTGAGCCACTGCTTTGTATGTCCATTTATACACACAGCATGGCTCGGCCCCATCCCCACTTTCTCCCCATTAGCTCACTGGCTGTGATTGACAGTAATGGGAGCCAATGGCTACCGCTGCTGTCTCAGCCAATGAGGAGGGAGAGACCCGGGAGACCCGAGGCTCTCGTGTGCATCGCTGGATTGGGATGAGCCTCAGGTAAGTTTTAGAGGGCCTGGGGGCGCTGCTGAACACAGAAGGATTTTAACCTTTGTGCATAGAATGCATGAAGGCAAAAAACCTTGAGCCTTTACAACCACTTTAATTAACACTTTCATATATAGAACAACCCCTTCTGTTCCATAAACCTTTTGTCCGCTCTCCCGAGCTTCAGTCACTGCCTCAGTTTTTACAACCTGTCACTAGAATGTTTTGTATCCAGATAAACATACCACAATGTCCCTCTTTAAGAACTACAGTATAAAGTCAAACCGCAATCAGTAATGTTTACACAGTCCAACCAAAAAATCATAATTTCAAATCTTGGAGTTAGTTGGGACACTGATTCAGAAAATTGCAATGGATAGACTGCATCAGCTCTAGTTTCTTCGTTATGGTCCAATTTATATAATTTTTAGTCAGTTTTTAAAAAGATTCACTGATCATCTTTTTCTTCTGTTACCTAGTTTGTGCTTTTACATTCAAGTTAGCTGATATAGTGAGAGTGTTTACGTACTTTCAACTGTAATTTTACATTGGAAACATTGGATTCTAAAGTGTACGGTATTAACTGTATTATAGTTGTAGCTCACCCCATGTAGGAACCGCTGGTGAAAAGGGATCCTGCATCCTACACAGCTAGGCACATGAAATTTTCACAGGCTTCCAGAGTCAAGAAACAGTCCAGTGCTTGTTTTTGTATTTTTATTGAGGGAATAAAACTTGGATAGGGAGTATGGGTATTATGAGATGCCCACTTGACTTTAGAAAACTTTCAGTAAAACCTCAGAGACAACTTTCCTATATACAGTCTATATACACTTATCTGCTTCCTCCAGCACACTAGCTTGCAGAACTTCACTGGCACACTTGACAAAAATGATCCTGACACAGCACTCAGTCAGATCTTGAAGCAGCAGCCAGTTATAGGCAGGAACCCGAGGCCCCTTTAAATGTGTAGCAAAGTCAGTGTCCAGTTTACATTCCTGTGGCTACTGATTGCCTGGCTGCAGCTGCCTCTTGCTCTAGCCCTCCTGGCTACTCTTCTCAGTCCTCCCAGACTGACACCACAGTCCTCCCAGACTGCACACTCACCAGCCCACCCAGCTGTCTTCTCCTGGAGAACTCCTGGACCTGCTGACTCTTTTTCGCTGTCCTTACTCCTGCTACCATGCATCCTGGACAGGATTTCTCCGTGTGTTGTAGAGGATTCCTCCAGCACCCAGGCCCAAGGTCACCCCCCCCCCCCCCCCAGACTAGGGGGCACCCTCAAGGGCCACCAACAGCCTCCTAAGCAATCCTTCTTCATCTTCCACCTGACTGCCCCTGCTGGCATGACCCAAGAGTATTTAGAGGTGCCAATCTCCTGCCAGCCCACTTGCTGGGGATTGGCTGGGGCCCTCCTCAATACTCCAAGCAGCACCTCCTAGACTCCCCTCTCTACCTCTGGAAGCTTCTCCAAGGTTCCAGAAAGCAGGGGGAGTTACTAGAGGTACTGCTTGATGAGTCAACCAGGCTCCCTGTGTCACTCATCCCTGACCCAGATTCAACCCAGGTCTGGCTCATAGCCAGGACAACATTTACCTACACTACAACTTACAAAAAAAATCTGCATCTAGCACACTAAGCTAGAGAGTGCTACATAGTTATGATCATGTAGCGGTACTCCCGAAGGAGCTGCTAATGAAATTTATATTTGTTCCCGAGCCTCCCTCTGAATATTCTGCAGCCAGTCACTATAGCATTTTCACACAGCCAGGTGCACAAACAATACTGCTTGTTTCCAATGACCAGTCTAGGGAATGCATTTTCAATTATTGTTGAACTTGGATAGGAGAAGGATAGGTATAGGATACTCCACGTAACTGACTGTAACTGAGGACAAATTCTCCCTAGGCTCTGTATAGCAGGCGGTCAGTGGCTTCACACAGCAGACTGACTCCAGTGAAACAAGTCCATCTTTAAGCAACAAAAGACATGCAGGACTTTGTTTCTTCAAGACACTAGCCAGTGTCTCCTTTCTAACTCAGTGTAGCAGACTACCAAGGCACTTTATGGCAGGCTGACTTTAGCAGAACAGGTCCCTTGTTAAGCAGAAAGGACAGAAGCTGTTCTTCAAGACACTCTCCAGTGTCTCCTTTCTAGCTGGCACACCCAATTAAGCTGATATGAGAGCAGGGGAAATTCTAGCACACAGTCTCAAGGATCCTCTCACAGATCAGTACTCACACCATGTCCTGGGACAGTCGGTACCCCTTTCTGCCAACCTCCAAGCGACACTTTGCCACTGCAGTATCAGACCGAATCCAAGGACATCCTCCCTCTGTCAGCTTTCAAAGAACTGTGGGTTGCAGCTTCAGCATCCGGATAGGCTCCGACCAAGCCTAGCAGTCGGCAGCCTCCTGGATAGGCTCTCGGGCCTAGCAGCCAAGAGCTGAACATACGCCTCACCCCTCAGGCTTGGGTGGGCTGAGACTCCTAACCTTGAGCCCATGTGCTATTTTTATATGAAGGTATTCACCCAAGATGCAGCGGGGCACCATTCCCCTGCTGGCTGGTCAGAACCACCTCCAAATACACCTGCTGTTACTGGTTGAGGTTTTCTCCCTCTGTCCAATAGGGTCCCATACTACTGGACAGGGTAAAACACCTCCAGACCACATGAATCAGCACCAGAGCACACTGAGCAGACCTTACTCAAATTAAGCTCTCTGATAAGCAGACAGCATATACATTTACCTGTCAGCTCTCCTGTTAAGCAGAGAGAGCCAAAAACTATATAGACTCACTAGCAGCCAAACTAGGAGGGCGCTATAATCATATAGGATGTGTGGTTATGTTGCCACTCATATAGTTTCATTTTTGCAGATCGAGCACCGCACAGGTTATGGCTGCTTCACGGCAATTCTGCCTGAATCATTCTGATGTATTTAGCTTTATTTATATCCAGTGGTACCCTGTCCATTAGGGGTGCAGGGGTGCCGCCACCCCCCCCCCCCATCCATGCTTCCGGCCCCCTGATCTACATGGCTCATGGATTTTTTTTTTTTTTTGAAGTACGAGATTAGAGCCAGAGGCTCTAATAGGCTTCAAATAGGGTGGACTCGGGGCGCAGAGCACTGCGCTCTTATCCCACCCAGTTGTGTGACACTAGCGAATGAATATTCGCTATCGCCACACTGCTCCTCCTCCCGACCAATCAGAAAGCGGGTCTGAGACCCGTCACCCGATTGGCTGAAAGGACAATTGATCCTATGGGATGCCTAGGAGGAGGGAGGAGCCACACAGCAGAGGGAGGGAGGAGCACCACGGAAAGGACACAGGAGCCGCTGCCCATAGAAGCCCTCCGCCTGTAGGAGCCTGCCGCCTGCTGCCTATAGAAGCCTGCTGCCCATAGGAGCCTGCTGCCCGCCGCCCATAGAAGCCTGCTGCCCGCCGCTCTGGGACCCAGAAAGAGAGCACATGGACCCTGGAAAGTGTGCTACAAGAGGAGAAAAAGACAAAGGGCCCACTGCTACACAGAACCTGGTGAGAGCTTTCCTTTGTGCTTGTGACAGCAAAGAGCTGGACTGGGCAGTTACCTGGGCTATGTACTGGTGAGCTCAGGACCACATGCAGACTGCCGCAAACCTGAGAGTTTCTGTATAGGGCTCTGGGGTGGAAGACTGTCTGCTACTGAACAGCACCGTAGGAGGAAAGCTGCAAGAGGAATTTGCTACCTAAAGGTCAGTCAGAGTTAGGGGCTGACCACTGTGAGTACTGTTGTATTGTGTACAGAGGTGGCTGCTGTTTTCACTGGTGGAGGAGAAAGCCTGAGAGATGTGTGTTGCAGCAGGGGGCTGTCTGTAGAGAGGGGACCACATACTTCATGTGTTACACTGTTTTTCCAGAGTGTTGCAGATGTATCCTGCGTTTCAGTGTTCCATTTACCCAGAGTGACACGTGTTCCAGCTTCCAGCTACCACTGCCTGCTACAGATGCAAAGAGCTGGCTTGAGAGGGAAGACCCTTTTACTGTCCACTGAGGGACCAGAACCAGAGTCATCTTTTGTGAGAGACCTCCAGACACCATCTTGCTTATCTAATGGAGGGCTCCAACGACAGGGCCCCATCACCGGCAGACTCTTTAAATGGTCCCACTAGCCAGTAGTTAGATAGGACATCTCTGCATTAGGTAGGCTGCATTGCTATTGCAGAAGTAATTTGTACTGCTCTACGATTGCTTCCCAGGTGTACGTATTTGATGATCTGTGACAGCCTGTGAATTGTATTAATTACCAAGTTACCTTCATTTATGTGATATTGTAAATATTCTTTTTAGGATTTTGCCTTTAAATAAATCACATTTAAATCAATTAAGTTGTCTGTATTCTTCGTTCCAGGTAAGAGCGTGTCATCACAGGTGCACGGCAGAAGAAACTCAATAAAGTTCAGCTGCTTCTATTTTGGGTGAGTGCTAAACTTTTTCTTACAATAATGTAGCAGCTTCCTAGATAGGCTGCTAGGTTTTAGGTAAATTTTTGTTTTTTTTTTCCTTGTCTTACGCTAATCATTGAATTCACCTTCAATTGTTTTGGGCTATTCACAGGCTGCATATTTGATTGCTACCTCCTGCTTTCTGTATGTTTCCAGAACATAGGGTGAGGAGAGACAAATACTGTAGGTAGCCTTAATGAGCTCCAGCCAATCCCTGGGAGGTATGCCCCGCAGGTGACTGGGGGGGTGGGGATAAAAAAATAGCGTGAGCTCTAGGACAGCTTCCTGTTTCAGGGATTCAACCAGCCTGAGTGGGGGTTGATCCCCCTTCCCCCCATCAGGCATTTCTACTAATTCAAGCTGATAGACATTTAGGTCACAGCTGTGGCAGGCCTGGGGAGCCTATACCTGAATTTTCCAAGGTACTAATCCCAACGCACACGTTCCTGCAGAAGTGGCTGTGCACATAAATGGGTGCTGCAGAAACCAAAGGCTGGAACCATGTCAAGTCAAGGAAAACAAATGTCACCAGCACACCAAGGATCTCCAGAGTAGGTCCAAGAGCTTTTATCAGCAATCACATCGCTACAGCAGATTTCAAAGTTTCGTAGCCACGCAGGACCCCTTCACATGCCTGAGGGCTCCGAAACGTTGCAATCTGCTGTTGTCCTGCATGGCTTCGAAACGTTGCAATTTGCTGTAATGATGTGATTGCAGGTTAAAGCTCTGGACCTACTCTGGAGATCCCTGGTTTGCTGGTGACAATTGTTTTTCTGTACCTGAATCATCGCAGATACTCCGAGATTTCACCTCATGGATCTACAGGGTGGGCCATTTATATGGATACGCCTTAATAAAATGGGAATGGTTGGTGATATTAACTTCCTGTTTGTGGCACATTACTATATGTGAGGGGGAAAACTTTTCAAGATGGGTGGTGACCATGGCGGCTATTTTGAAGTCGGCCATTTTGAATCCAACTTTTGTTTTTTCAATAGGAAGAGGGTCATGTGACACATCAAACTTATAGGGAATTTCACAAAAAAACAATGGTGTGCTTGGTTTTAATGTAACTTTATTCTTTCATGAGTGATTTACAAGTTTCTGATCACTTATAAAATGTGTTCAATGTGCTGCCCATTGTGTTGGATTGTCAATGCAACCCTCTTCTCCCACTCTTCACACACTGATAGCAACACCGCAGGAGAAATGCTAGCACAGGCTTCCAGTATCCATAGTTTCAGGTGCTGCACATCTCGTATCTTCACAGCATAGACAATTTCCTTCAGATGACCCCAAAGATAAAAGTCTAAGGGGGTCAGATCGGGAGACCTTGGGGGCCATTCAACTGGCCCACGACGACCAATCCACTTTCCAGGAAACTGTTCATCTAGGAATGCTCGGACCTGACACCCATAATGTGGTGGTGCACCATCTTGCTGGAACTATCATGTTGGTGATAGGGAATTGCTGGCCATCAAGTCGACTTTAGAGGAATGGCGGTACCTCCTGGAAGGAGCAGCTCACCCGGTATTGCTTTTTACTGACCATAAAAACCATAAAAAAAAACATATGCTGTGAAGATACGAGATGTGCAGCACCTGAAACTATGGATACTGGAAGCCTGTGCTAGCATTTCTCCTGTGGTGTTGCTATCAGTGTGTGAAGCGTAGGAGAAGAAGGTTGCATTGACAATCCAACACAATGGGCAGCACATTGAACACATTTTATAAGTGGTCAGAAACTTGTAAATAACTCATAAAAGAATAAAGTTACGTTAAAACCAAGCACACCATTGTTTTTCTTGTGAAATTATCAATACGTTTGATGTATCACATGACCCTCTTCCTATTGAAAAAAACAAAAGTTGGATTCAAAATGGCCAACTCCAAAATGGCCGCCATGGTCACCACCCATCTTGAAAAGTTTCCCCCCTCACATATACTAATGTGCCACAAACAGGAAGTTAATATCACCAACCATTCCCATTTTATTAAGGTATATCCATATAAATGGCCCACCCTGTAGTCTGAACAATTTCGCTGAAAGGCACCCGGAGGAAGCTAAGAGTATGCAGCTGCTCCATGGAATTGTGAGTACTAACTGTAATACAAGATCCTGGTGGCTGTGTAATATAGGGATATTACTGCCAGTGTAACTCTCTCAGGGGCACTGCTCACACAGGATTTCTGTTTCTGTCCTTCCCATAGTCTCTCAAGGAGAACTGTATACTGAAGCTCAACAGAGGAATTGCCCCAGAGATGCTTAGTTCAGAGAAGAGTGTCCTCTTGCTTTTGAGACTCTAAGCCTGGAGTATACCATACTTTGCACCCTCTCCCACTGTTCATGTTATCAGCAATAAATCACTAAAAATAGATTCCCCCTAGACTGCTTTCTTGTGTCCTTGTGTAGCGCTGCCCCCCTGAGGGTTGCATTATAAGTCAGCCCCCCTGGTTTCCACGAATCTGAGGGTCCTCCGCCACTCCTGACACACTGGGTTCACTCATGGTAAAATTCCCCTTTCAAAGAGATACAGTAAAATGTCATACAGGTTAAGAAAATCAATGGTATTTATGCAAATATTTTGGATTAAGAGGAACTCCAAATCACTAATGTGATGCAGATAATTCACAAAACAATGTACTGTAATTATTATACTCTATAGCTCAACACTAGAAAACCAATATAGATTTGTTTGCTGTGCATGAAAGTGGAACACAGGAGAGCAGGGGAATGACTGTTGTTCATCAGACCACTCTCTACTACCCACTCCCCTGGCAGCCTCCAAAAGGAATGAAACAAACTCAAATATATCAATTGGATAATCTATAAACAGGCCTAAACCAGAGGACTGTAAATAATAAGGTATACCAATAGGCAGCAGATACCATTAATTCAATCTGCTCTAATACAGAGAGTTCTTAGGTGGATGTGACTTATAATTGACTTAGTTAATAATGATGGCCTATAGCAGGAGAGGAAACAGATCAAAGCTATGATAACTCAAAGTTCTTTGATGAAAAGTTCCAAGTTCTTCAGCCAGCTCTGTAGTTTAAATGGTAAATCTCAACTGCAGCTGCAATACCATAAACAGGTCTACCAGAAGTGCACCGTATGAATAATAAGCGCTATTGCTGTAGCCAAATAGAAGAAGATTCACAGTGATCACTGTCTTTTATTGTGGAACTATGAGTAACAGCAATCCGGTAAAGGTGTAGACATGCTTATGTTCAAACGTTCCTCCTGTGTGCAGGAATCTAGGCTCTGACTAGGGTAAAACTGTTTAAGCAGGTAATGTGTACACAGTGCTGCAGCAATGGGTTTCTGCCCGCTCACCCCACAGGACCAATAGATGAAGAAGATGAATCTGCTGCTGTGAATGAAGATGATGACAAGGATGGAGATGATGGTGATGTCCTCTCTAGCTCTCTGGCTCCTAAGACCAGCTTCCACCACCTCTCTCCACAGTTCTCCCGGATCGATCATCCAACTGTCTGCAGGAATCAGGAACAGGTTCCGCTGGCACAGAGCAGGTCTTCCTGGTTGCTCGCTGTAGCGCTGCAAATCGTTGAACTGCGAGACTGGTGCTAGTAGGCCGCAATCCCGCCACCATTCACACAGGGTCCTGCTTGATCATTCGCTGCCATCCAGAGAGAGCGTGTTAGGCCCAGCCCTCAGCTTAAATAATCTCTCCCACGAGGCACCTCTTCTCCCAAGAGTCCTTTCCTACTGCACAGCTAGATGGGAAATGTAGCTCTCCTGCAACACAGCTAGATGGCAGATCCTCAACAGCAAACTACAACCCCACAGTGCATTTCTCTGGCTACTTGTTTGAAGTCACAGAATAGTTCACAGGCACTAGGGGGAAACAGCTACATTATATCTGAAAGCAGGAGCGTCACTATAGCCAGGACTATGAAACTTGGCTCCTGGCTACACTTGTGTTTGGAATTGGTGCTCTGTTGTGTTGGCAAGCCACTGTACCAGTGGAAAAAAACCCGGGTCATTATCATTATTGGTGTTATCATCATCATCAATCAGTGGCCCAATTAGAGATTGTACTACAAGTAAAAAAAAAGTGTTGATAAAGCCAAAACTTTTTTCAAGTACTGGATAGCGTAGGGAGGGGTTGCACCCCCTGTCAGCTTTTTTTTGTTTGTTTTGCTATATGTTATTGAGGAGATTGCCCCTCACCCATCCTCAAGGAGATTCAACAGGAAGTGAGTGGAAATCTCTCCAAAAGTCTCCTCTTAGACCCTCGTCACTGGAACAGGTGGTAACACATGGATATTTACTCTCACCTCTTGTTCTAGATGTTAAATTTTGATTTTAAACCACTTTTAGTTTCAGTCACCATGTTTACTGGGGCAAATAAAAGGGCCATCTATTGTGGACTAAAACAGCAATGATTTCTTAACAGGGGATCCAACCCTTACCTATTCTATCCAAAACAAAATAAAACGTTTTGGCTATACGCACACTTTAAATGTGTCTATCCTTTTTAACATAACGTGATCCAGTAGTTTGCATGAAGCTGCTAACCTAAAGCTGGTCCTATAGGGATTAAATTCCTGCTGAATTGGCTGAAATTTGTTTTGTGGGTGGCCTTGGTGGCACTACCAGGCTTGACAAAGGTCATGTATTCAATCCACTTTTGGCAAAGGAGCCAGACAGAAAAGTTATCAGCATCCAATCAGATGCAGGCACTGTTTGGGTATTCTGACAGCCATGAGTGCATTGTAGATTTGTCCATTCATCTAACCTGGTATTGCAGGTACCTCTATCCACACTGTTTAGCGTTGGACAGGAGAATAAAATACTTTCTATTGTTAAGCCCCTTGGACTGAACGGAAGAAATCTTAATGTGTATGGCCATCTTTAGTTACCGCTGTACAGGAGGTACCATAAGGTGCAAGATAATAAATAATCACTGTACCCTTTAGGCCTCATACACACGGACGTTTTTTGACACCGGCGTTTTCTGGCGTTTTTTGCAGCTCTCCATGTTAGTCAATGGCCCCATAAAAATGGCAAAGTTTATGAGCTGTAGATGGCGTCGGCGTTAGTGAGCTGAAACTAGAACCCAAGGCCAGCGCATTCTGAGGCTGTAACTTTTGACATTTTTTGACGCCGACGCCGCAAAATGCCAACTAACGCCAACAATCGCCAACTAATATTGTACCGGCGTTAACCGGCGTTTTTTGATGCCAACGTTTTTAGGTTGAAAAATAGCAGAGGGATGATTTTTTTAAAAAAACGCCTATTGACGCAGACGCTCACTAACGCTCACTAACGCCGATGCATAATGCTGAAAAACGACATTTTTTTTTCCTTGACGTCGTGCCCGATGTTTTGTTTATTTTTTAAGAAACGTCCGTGTGTATGAGGCCTTAGAAATAAACATAAAAGTGTAAAATTCCTAATGACCGAGCTGAATAGATTTCTAAATGTAACCTTAATCATTTGTCTGGTATGGCCACTAATATAAAAAGGTAACTAACCAACTAAGCCAGCCAGCCAGAGATATTTTTCTCTCAGTAGTTGCTTGCTTCAACAAGATTGGCTATGGAATGCATGCTGTGTCTGTGTTTAACTGCTTCCCGACCGCGCGCCGTCTTTTCACGGCGGCAGTCGGGGAGCTGGGCGCGAATCGCCGTAAATATACGGCGATTTGCATATTGGCCACCAGGGGGCGCGCGCGCGCCGCCGGCGGCGCGCGCACGCACCCGCCGCACTCCTGAGGAGTGTGCCCGCGGCTCGGGCGGACCCGATGTCCGCCGGCGAGCCGCGATGAGCGGCTACAGGGAAAAGAAGGGGAACCGCCGATGTAAACACGGCGGTTCCCCGCCCTGTCAGTGGGGCATGGGTGATCTACTGATCCCTGTCACTGGGATCAGTTAGATCTCTCATGCCCATGTTAGCCCAACCCCCCCACAGTAAGAACACACCCAGGGAACACAGTTAACCCCTAGCTCCCCCCCCCCCAGGTTAACCCCTTCACTGCCAATGACATTTATACAGTAATCAGTGGACATTTAAATTTCTGATCGCTGAATAAATGTCATTGGTCCCAAAAAAGTGTCAAAAATGTCCGACATGTCCGCTGAAATATCGCAGTACCGCTAAAAATCGCAGATCGCCGCCATTACTAGTAAAAAATAAAAAAAAAATAAAAACCCCAGAAATGAATTCTCATCATCCGTAAACGCGGCCACTTTTGCGCAAACCAATCAATAAACGCCGATTGCGATTTTTTTTATCGCAAATATGAGGAAGAATATAAATCGGCCAAAAACGGTGAAAAAAAATGTTTTTTTATATTTTTTTTTTGGATTTGAATTTTAGCAAAAAGTAAGAAATTTGGGTTTTTTGGCAAAATGGTCGCTCTTCTTTTGTTTATAGCGGCGATCAGAAATGACGCAGAGGCGATCAAATACCACCAAAAGAAAGCTCTATTTGTGGGAAAAAAAGGACGCAAATTTTGTTTGGGTACAACGTCGCACGACCGCGCAATTGTCAGTTAAAGCGACGCAGTGCCGAATCGCAAAAAGTGCTCTGGTCCTAAAGCTGCAAAACCTTCCGGGGCTGAAGTGGTTAATCCGACCACTGACAACCTCCACATGCTGAGAAGGAGGAGTGGCTTCTAATTATTTTAGTTCTTTCACATATGTTTGTCTGTTAGAGGTATGCACAAACAGTTAAATGGTCAGTTTAGACTCATGTTTCAGTTGTAAGTATGTATAATTCTTTGGACAGTCTGTTGTACAGATATTAACCACTTCAGCCCCGGAAGGATTTCCAGCTTTAGGACCGGAACCCTTTTTGCGATTCGGCGCTGCGCCGCTTTAACTGACAATTGCGCGGTCGTGCGACGTTGTACCCAAACGAAATTTGCGTCCTTTTTTTCCCACAAATAGAGCTTTCTTTTGGTGGTATTTGATCACCTCTGCGTCATTTCTGATCGCCGCTATAAACAAAAGAAGAGCGGCAATTTTGCAAAAAAAACCCAAATTTCTTACTTTTTGCTAAAATACAAATCCAAAAAAAATATATAAAAAAACATTTTTTTTCACCGTTTTTGGCAAATTTATATTCTTCCTCATATTTGCGATAAAAAAATCGCAATCGGCGTTTATTGATTGTTTTGCGCAAAAGTGGTCGCGTTTACGGATGATGAGAATTCCTTTTTGGGGTTTTTATTTATTTATTTTTTTTTACTAGTAATGGCTCCGATCTGCGATTTTTAGCAGTACTGCGATATTGGGGCGGACATGTCGGAACGTTTTGACACTTTTTTGGGACCATTGGCATTTATACAGCGATCAGTGCTATAAAAATGCACTGATTACTGTGTAAATGCCATTGGCAGTGAAGGGGTTAACCTGCAGGGGGC
>BLSH010504771.1:233246-245661 GCA_018402905.1 Glandirana rugosa
AGATCTAATAACATCTCCCATTTTTCTTCCTTTTGCAGCCTTCTAGCACTTTCCAGGACTTTTTTACAGCCATTTTTGTGCCGAAAAGTTCGGGTCCCCATTGACTTCAATTTCGGGTAACGTTCGGTACCGAACCCGAAAGTTTCCGCGAAGTTCGGCCGAACCGGCCGAACCCGAACATCCAGGTGTTCGCTCAACTCTAATGGTGACAAAATCACTTACTACTGCACCCGCACCTGTCAAAGTACACTGATTAGCGCTGATAGATAAAAGTTTTCCAACATTTCTCTTTGACAGAAGCCGGAATAACGATCAAATTCTTTCGAGCATTACCTGCCACATACTAATCGTAATGCATCTGCTTCCTGCTGAACTGGATGAATTTTGATCGGTATATGGCCAGTTTTAGTTTGCAATGACTTGATTATCACTTTAAGTTTAATGAAATACTCTCCATCTAGATTTGTCTTTATGTGTGGAGGCATACCTTGTACAGCTCCCTAGTAGCCCCAGGACCCAGAGCACTTATTGTGCAAATCTTGACCTGCTTTTAATCACTTCAATACAGGACGTTTATACCCCCCTTCCTGCCCAGACCAATTTTAAGCTTTCAGCGCTCTCACACTTTAAATGACAATTACTCTCTCATGCTACATTGTACCCAAACAAAATTTGTATATTTTTTTCCACACAAATAGAGCTTTCATTTGGTGGTATTTATTAACCTCTGTTTTTGGGGGTTTTTTGCGACATAAGTGAAAAAAGTGCGAAAATTTTGACAAAAAAACACTTTTTTTTAGTTTCTATGATAAAATTTTGCAAATAAGTAATTTTTGTTCATAAATTTGGACCAAAACCTATACTGCTACCTATCTTTGGTAAAAATAACCCAAATAAGTGTATATTATTTGGTCTGTGTGAAAGTTATAGAGTCTACAAGCTATGGTGCCAATCATTGAAAATTGATCACACCTGATGTACTGATGGCTGATCTCAATTCTTGAGGCCCTGAAATGTCAGGAAAGTACAAATACTCCGCAAATGACCCCTTTTTGAAAAGTAGACATTCCAAGGTTTTTAGTATGAGGCATGGTGAGTTTTTTGAAGTTGTACTTTTTTCCCACAATTCTTCGGAAAGTAATTATTTTTTTTTCTTTTTTGCACACAAGTTATTTCTCACACACAGCATATGCATACTTCCAATTACACCCCAAAACACATTCTGCTACTGTCCCCGAGTATGGCGATACCACATGTGTGAGACTTTTTCACACCCTGGCCACATAGAGAGGTCCAACATGCAGGGAGCATCGTCAGGCATTCTAGGAGCAGAATTTTCACATCTAATTTCTTAACGACCTATTACATTTTTGAAGGTCCTGGAGCACCAGGACAATGGAATTACCCACAAAATGACCCCATTTTGGAAAGAAAACAACCCAACGTATAATCTATGAGGCATTATGTCTTTTCAATGGTTCATTTTTTTCCACAAGTCTTTGAAAAACGTGGAAAGAAAATGAAAACGCTTTTATTTTTACACAAAGTGGATATTTCTAACACATAGCATGTACATAGCAAAAATTACCCCCCAAAATATATTATGCTACTCATCCTGAGTATGGTGATACCACATGTGTGAGACCTTTACACAGCATGGCCACATAGAGAGGTCCAACATGCAGGGAGCACCGTCAGGCGTTCTAGAATCATAAATTGCACATATGATTTCCTAACCACCTATTACACTTTTGAAGGCCCTGGAGCACCAGGACAATGGAATTACCCACAAAATGACCCCATTTTGGAAAGCAAACACCCCAACATATATTTTCTGAGGCATTATGAGTCTTTTGAATGGTTCATTTTTTTCCACAAGTCTTCGAAAAACATGGAAAGACAATGAAAACGTTTTTATTTTTACACAAAGTGGTCAATTTATAAGACATTTCTAACACATAGCATGTACATAGCAAAATTTAACCCCCAAAATATATTCTGCTACTCGTCCCAAGTATGGCGATACCACACGTGTGAGACTATTTCACACCCTGGCCACATACAGAGGCCGAACATGCAGGGAGCACTGTCAGGCATTCTAGGAGCATAAATTACACATAAAATTTCATTGATATCTATCACACTTTTGAAGGGCCTGGAGGACCAGGACAGTGGAATTACCCACAAAATGACCCCATTTTGTAAAGCAAACACCCGAGGTATATTCTATGAGGCATGGGCTGCAGATAGCTTCTCGGTACTCTGATGGGCTGCAGATAGGTATTCAGGTATTCTGATGGGCTGCAGCTAGGTACTTGGGTACTTTGATGGGCTGGAGACAGGTACTCGGGTAATCTGATGGACTGGTAAAAGGTACTTGGGTACTCTGATGGGCTGCAGATAGGTAATCAGTTACTTAGATGGGTTGGTGACAGGTACTCGGGTAATCTGAAGGGCAGGTGACAGGTACTCGGGTACTCAGATGGGCAGGTGACAGGTACTCGGATACTCTGATGGGCTGGTGACAGGTACTTGGGTACTCAGATGGGCAGGTGACAAGTACACGGGTACGTTGAAGGTCTGGTGACAGGTACTCGGGTACTCTAATGGGCAGGTGACAGGTACTCGGGTACTTTGGTGGGCTGGTGACAGGTACTCAGGCTCTCTGATGGGCAGGTGACAGGTATTTGGGTAATTTGATGGGCTGGAGACAGGTACTCGGGTACTCTGATGGGCTGGTGACAGGTACTCGGGTACTCTGATGGGCTGGTGACAGGTACTCGGGTACTCTGATGGGCTGGTGACAGGTATTCGGGTACTCAGATGGGCTGGTGACAGGTACTCGGATACTCAGATGGGCAGGGGACAGGTACTCTGGTACGCTGATGGTCTGGTGACAGGTACTCGGGTACTCTGATGGGCTGGTGACAGGTACTTGGATACTCTGATGGGCTGGGGACAGGTACTGGGGCACTCTGATGGGTTGGTGACAGGTACTCGAGTACTCAGATGGGCTGGTGACAGGTACTTGGGTACTCTAATGGGTTGGTGACAGGTACTCAGGTGGGCTGGTGACAGGTATTCAGATGGGTTGGTGACAGGTACTCGGTACTCTGATGGGCAGGTGAACGGTACTCGGGTACTTTGATGGGCTGTGACAGGTACTTAGGTACTTTGATGGGCTGTGACAGGTACTCGGGTACTTTGATGGACAGGTGACAGGTACTCGGGTAGTTTAATGGACAGGTGACAGGTACTCGGGTACTTTGATGGACAGGTGACAGGTACTTGGGTACTTTGATGGACAGGTGACAGGTACTCTGGGCTGTGACAGGTACTTTGATGGGGTGGTGACAGGTCCTCTTTATTAGGGGGGGTGATCAGTGTGCTTGGTGTGTACATCTGGCGGTAACAAGCTGTTACCACAATCTCCCTCTCACACACGATCGGTGTGTGAGAGGGAGAACCCAGTAACAACTCGTTACCGCGGTTTGTTTATATCATGTGACCGGCTGTGATTGGACACAGCCAGCCACGTGGTAAAGAGCCAATTCCATTGGCTCTTTACACTGATCGGAGCTGGGCTTTGTTCAAGGGACAAGCCTCAGCACCGATCACCGTGACGCATGGGCGCGCACGGGCAGCGTGCACGTGGAGGTCGGTAGTGACCGGCTGTGATTGGATACAGCCGGTCACGTGGTAAAGAGCCAAATCTATTGGCTCTTTACCCCGATCGGGGGGGCACGACCCCTGGGGACACGATCGATCTGTCGGCCCGACGTCGGCCCGTATTGATGAAGGTTCCTGCCGATGTCATTTCACAATGATTCGGTAGGGAACTGGTTAACCTTGTCTATTTTAACAGTAGAGACATTCCTCTCTCTACTCTCACCTGCAAGGTGGGACTCCCTGTAGCCATCACCTCTGCAAAGCCAGTGTCTGACCTAACAAAAAAATACCTTAAAATGGTTGTCAAGTCATGACAACCACTTTAAACTACAGGTAAGCCTATAATAAGGCTTACCTGTAGGTCCCGGTAATATCTCCTAAACTTGCACCGTTTAGGAGACATTCCCTGTATCTGCATGTGCCGACATCATCAGCACGGCTCCTGCCAATCACATAGCTGGAGTCTGCGCTGTGATTGGTCGGAGCCCGGGATCCAGGAAGACGACGGACACAACATGACACCAGTCACAGCGGTGCTTGGGGACCGCTGCAACGGCGTCGATCTAAGGTAAGCATTTCATAATGAGCTAGTATGCGATGCATACTAGCTCATTATGCCTTTTTCTTGCAGTTGTTGTTTTGTTTTGTTTTTTGGCAAGCCTTGACAACCACTTTAACGTGCACAACCTCTGATTAAATTTAATAACAGTTCAGCAAATGGGGTTCAGAAAGGGGGCACACAAACATGTGGTGATGTGCAGCACTTAAAAGGTAGCTTTATCTGTGTAAGAAACAGGTGTCAAACCAAAGCAACCTTTGAGGGTGGTCAGTCAATGCCCTTAGGTTTCCCCCTGCAAATATGTCTATGGTGCACTGGATCTAGACACCATCAGGAAATGCAGCAAACAGTTACCTCTTACTGTTTCCTTAAAATAGGGTCTTTTGGGACCAGGGCCGGGACAAGGGGTGGGCAGGAGGGACGACTGCCCTGGGCGCAATGGTTTATTGCAGGGATATGGGCGCCTTGACCCTAACCCTAAGGGAAGGGGGGTGCAGTTTGGCATCTTTACCCTAGAAGCTGGATGGCCTTGTCCCGCCACTGTTTGGGCCCACTCTTGGACGGTGACAGTAGATTCCAAATTGGATCTCGCATTAGTGATTCTCAAAATAATATGGTTGCTTTTTTCCCATAGGAGGACTGTAAGGGAAATAATGCAATATCAGCATTCTAAAAGAAAGTTGTTGCTAAGTGCCCTTCAGGAGAAGGAAGAGGAAAATGGTGCATTAGCACCACTCTAAAAAAAAATTGGCTGCCTGCTCTGCCAACTTGTCTCATTTAGCTGCAGCTCCAACCAAGCTCTGTGGTGCAGAGTCATGTGTTTCCTCATGCATGTGACAACCAAATGGCTGTTACTTTTACCACAGCTGAAATGCTGCAAGCAGAGGCTGCAGACCACAAAAATGATGTTGATAGCAAACACATTAATACAAGCCTACACTGCAGAACTTTTTCTATATGCTGCCTATTCAAGCAGTCGCATACTATTCTGACACTGCCCAAAGTTTACCAAATACATACCTGAAGTCTAAATTTGAATTATTATTTGGGAATAATTGGGGATATGGGGATGGGAGGAGGTTTAAGGCTCCATGCACACTGAAGCTGATAAACGATCGTTTATGGTTGTTTGGGCATTTTTTTAAGAGCCCATAAACGCCCCTTTATGTTATCCTATGTGTCCATGCACACAAGGACGTTTATTGTCATTTAACAGCAGTGGCGTTTATGGGCTGTTATCTGAACGCCCTGAATTGGCATTCAGGAGTCATTCTTCTGACCACAAAAAACGCTGGACGCCAATAAACGCCCATAAACGACACTAAGCGGCCGTATATCGGCGCCCAGAGCTTTTTGTTGTCAATGAAAGCTAAAGAAGTTAAAAAAAAAATCAAAAATGCTGACGCCGATAAACACGCATAAATGCTGCTAAAAGCATGTTTTCTAAGCAGCACCTCCTGCCACATAATCAGATGCCCAAAGAGCGTCCAGTGTGCGTGGAACCTAAGGGACTATGAGTTTGTGGTTTTGAAGTGTTTTTGTGCACTATGTTTTGTTTTATCAAAATGTTAAATCAAAGCAGTGTGACACTGTGAAAAAAGCTCACAGACTTATAATTTTATATATGTTATAAAACAATCGGTACAAAGTTGAGGGCTTTAGCTTTATTTTATTTATTTAAGAGTACACTTTCCTATAACTTATATATCTATTGTGGCTCTTACAGTCACCATTTAATTCAGGCCTATTACCGTTGAATAAAAAAATCAGAAGTTGCAGACAAACGATCTATACTTTTTAAAAGTTGTATTGTGTTTCGTTTAAGTTTTAGCACTTTCTTTTTTTTGGGGGGGGGGGGAGGCGTACCTGGTTTTTACAGGTACCTGCTCCTTCTTTGGGTCGGATCACCATGGTGATCTGAGCAGAAGTTTGCCCACCCCCTTTTTTTCCCTGCAGCCTTTTGGGACATGTCCCAGAAAGCTGCAGGGCCATTCACAAATTGCAGCATGGCTCATGCATGTGGGAAGCCAGCTGTGAAGCCACAAGCAGTCACAACCAGTTTCCCAAAGTAAACATGCCGCGGCACCTGGACCCAAAGATGGCCAAAGAGCCGACTCTGGATCCCTGGACAGGTAAGTGTCCTATTATTAAAAGTCATCCGCTACAGTACTTGTAGTACTTTTAATTCTTAGTTTCTAGGGTGAATGTCCTTTTTAACCACTTGCCAACTGCGTTTTAGGCAAATGACAGCTACAGCTGGTTTTACATTGGTGATGGCATCAGTGTAAGACCCGTTTATTTCTACTTGGCAAGCAGCACAGCAGAGCGGGGCTATGCTCTTGGCTTGGGCATACACCTGATGGGAGCTGGAGATACGGGGAAAGAGGCAAATTTGGAGAGGCATAGCTACTCTATTGATCTTCCGACATCTTGAAAACACCTTTCAATTAATCTTCAACCTCTCATTTTCTCATAAGATAAATAAACCCTCTAATAATTGGGGCATGTAATGTTGTAGAAATGTGGCCAGCTGGAAATAAAGGCAAGATAGTTTCTTCAACACCTTGAAAGCAAACAAAGAAAATGAAAACAAATTCATAATAAACTTCTGAATTGGTCCCTTATAACAAGTCCCAGCCAGATTGGCAGTGATGTATCTGGTGTTTCATCAAGCCGTTGGGAAGGGATGCCCCAATATTAAACCCCTCCTGAGAGAAGGTACATGAGCTCACGGTACATCCTTTACAACCTATGCCCCCCCTTTAATCAGTTGGAAATCTCTTTTATGAGACACCCACCTCTATTAAAGTGGTTCTAAAGGCTCAAGGCGTTTTACACAGTTCGGTGTTGTAAAAATCCTTGAGCCTTTAGAACCACTTTAATGTGCATAGAATGTATGATGGCAAAAAAACTTGAGCCTTTAGAACCACTTTAATGTGCATAGAATGCATGATGAAGGCAAAAAAAACTTGAGCCTTTAGAACCACTTTAATGTGCATAGAATGCATGAAGGTAATAAACCTTGAGCCTTTAGAACCACTTTAACGTGCATAGAATGCATGAAGGTAAAAAATGTGAGCCTTTAGAAACACTTTAATGTGCATAGAATGCATGAAGGTAAAAAAATATCGAGCCTTTAGAACCACTTTAATATGCATAGAATATATGAAGGCAAGAAACCTTGAGCCTTTAGAACCACTTTAATGTGCATAGAATGCCAGTAGATAATAAACCTTGAGCTTTTAGGACCACTTTAATGTGCATAGAATGCATGAAGGTAAAAAAATGTGAGCCTTTAGAACCACTTTAATGTTTATAGAATGCATGAAGGTAAAAAAATGTGAGCCTTTGGAATCCACTTTAATGTGCATAGAATGCATGAAGGTAAAAAAAAAACGTGGCCTTTAGAACCACTTCATGTGCATAGAATGCATGAAGGTAGAAAACCTTGAGCCTTTAGAACCACTTTAATGTGCATAGAATGGATGAAGGTAAAACACCTTGAACCTTTAGAACTACTTTAATGTGCAGCGCTGCCCCCAGCACCCCCCTAATACTTACCTGAGCCCCCAATCGAGTAATGTGCAGGAGAGCCTTGGCTCTCCGGGGACTCTCCCTCCTCATTGGCTGAGACAACCATTAGCTTCTGCTGCTGTCAATCACAGCCAGTGAGCCAATGAGGAGGGAGGGGGTGGGACCAAGCCACGGCTCTGTGTGTGAATGGACACGCAGAGCCACGGCTCGGGTACAAGCCTGCTTGGGTGCCCGCATTGGAAGCTGCTTGCTCTGGGGACACTCGGCAGGAGAGAGAAGCCAAGAGCGCTGGCGAGGGACCCGAGAAGAGGAGGATTGGAGCTGCTCTGTGCAAAACCACTGCACAGAGCAGTTGAGTATGACATGTTTGTTTTGTTTTGTTTATTTTTTTAAAAGCCTTTAAGCCTTTGAGAGGTGAACATACATCGTGAGAAATCAGTCTGATACCCTCTGTGGTTTATAAGCAGTTTGCATTCATTTCCAATCCACGGAGAAATATAAGGAGCTAGACATCCCATGATTTGTATAGCCCTGTAATTGCTGTCAATAGTTTGGTCATAGTTTCTTGTGTTATTTGTTCCTTGTCTTTCTTTTTTCTTCTCCTTTTGTGTACTTAATATTCTTTTTCATTTTGGTTTGTTGGTATATTGCGTAAATAAAGAGTATATAAGGATAGGGCAGAAAAAACAGATGGAGGACAATGCATGTAACAAATGTGAGGCAACATGTAAGACTCAGCTTTTTATACATATAGCTTTTTATACATATGTATATATATATATATATATATATATATATATATACAGGTTTCAATATGTATACAGTATATATATATATATATATATATATATATATATATATATATATATATGTATGTATATATTGTCCTGGGGAACAACAGCCAGTGTCCCACTGCGCATGTGTGACCTCGCAAAGTACTTTGTGAATAGTTCTGCTGCCTCCTTTGACTTGTGATGTGTCCCAGAAGACTTCAGGAGGAGAGGAGGCAGAGCAAGGGATATTCTGCTTTTCTAGGTGAGGATTGTAAATTGTGAAAAAAATCGGTATGGGCACCCAAAGCCCCACACAACACACAAGTGTAAGTATTCGCCAGCAGACCAAGGATCACCGCCCAAAAGTTCTTTATTCAAAGAAAGATCACATCACAGAGAGTGCAACATTTTGGAGCCACGCAGAACCCCTTCATCAGGCATGTGATTGATCAAAGCATTGGCTGGAATGGGCATTATTTTCTATAGTCATACCTAACCCATGTGCTACAGTTTAAGAAGACACTGAAGCACCAGAGGACATAAACAATAGTCTGTACTAGTACTGTAATTGTATTGGTAAATTTGTTGAAGACAGCACGGGATGAGGATAGAGGGGACAACAGTTTCTTTTAAAAGTGTAATTTCCCTTTAACAGAGAATTTCAAATTCAATGTGAAGTCAATTCAATGTGAGAGAATACGAGTGTGTAATAATTTCTATTTCAGTATTCTATACCTCAGTTAAGCTTTTTGTGGCCAATATTATGTAACACTGTAAAGACATGTAAGACATTTTATTATACATATATAAGGGAATTTGTTCATTTTGGAAACCGTTAATCTGTAGAGATTGTAGCACAAAAAAATTGCTTGGTATTTAATTTTCTGTATTCCTATTCACTCATATAAAGTTGTCAAGATTTTGTTAGACAGCAAAATTAATAAACTGTTTTAAAGGTAGCAGATTTGCAAGATCTTTTTGGAACACCTGACAGGCTTTGAATAGTCTTTACTGTAGCTTGTTCAAAGCCTGTCAATCATCCTAAAACTAGAAACTAAATATATAATCCCAATAGTATTCTGATTGCAAAAAAAAATGGCTTTAAGTCCACCGCCTATGCTGCTGCCTTTAAAAAAATAGCAAAAAATACTTACCTGTCTTCCAAAGCAAGGTTCCCCCAGAGTCCAGCATTCATCAAATGATGATGTTTGCAATGAGGTTGAGGTTTTGGACCACAGATATTCATACATAATTTCCAACACCACAAACTAAATGATTATTGTGAATGGGTTATAGATAGAGTATAGATGCATCATAAAAAGTTAAGAACTCATAAACATAAAAATAGGTCAGAAACATATACCTACTTTTGGAGTTTCTAAACTCTTCATCCCAGTTCTTCATGTTCATCCCGGCTCACTGCTTGACTGATTATTGGTGTATTGGTCACGTCTTTTCAGCCCAAGAAGCTCAGGGAAGTGATCTTTAGGCTCCATGCACACTGGCTTAAAAAACTTTGCTTCTACAGGAGTTTGTGTTCTGCCTGTAGAAGCTACTCAATGTTATCCTTCTGTATGTGTCCATGCACATTAGGACATTTACAGACATATTTTGAGCTCAACGTTCAGAGGCAGGAAAAAAAACCTCCTGGTTTACGTTTCTGATTGGAGCTTACTGGCAGAAAAAAATACTAGACCCTCCTAAAGTCGTCTAAACTTTGTACAAAAAATGCTTTATATGAGTGTTTTTTACTGCTTTTTTTAAATGTAGCCATGTGCTCCCTTGGGAGTGGCTGGTAGTTGTGGTTCACCTTATAGCTGCCCTCAATACCACCATATCTCACACATCCGAAGTCACTGAACAGGCCGGCTCTTGTTTTTGTTTGTTTTATTTAGGGGATTTAATTTGGATAGGGAAAAGGGTGACTGTGGGATGCCCAAAGAATTGGTTACAGGACCTCCTATATACACGACCGTATATACACTATACTTCCTCCAGCACATCTCTTCTGCAGACTATTGCTCCTTCACTTCTCGCCAGTACATCTTTTGCAGACTATTACTCCCTCACTCCCTCACTTCTATCCAGCACATCACTTAGTTCCTGACCTGAAGGGAAATTTATCAGGCTCACATAACTCCTTTCTCTTCACCGCAGCTAGCACATGGTGAGGCCTGCAAATTGTCAGCAGGGCCTCCAGACCACTCGTTACAGGACAGGGTACTGGACCCCTCAAAGTGTAGCTTAGTACGTTGGTGTTAGCCAGGCCTTTAAAGGACTACAACTCCCAGCCCATCCCTCTTCCAGGTCCCACAAACCTGTTTTCCTCACAGTGACACTCCTTCCCCTGACTGGCTCCCAAGGATTCCGCAGACTGTCCACTATTCCTCTCCCAGACTGTTCCAACCTTTCTCTTCCAGCTCCCAGCGGCTGTCACCCACCAACTCCAGTGGATACTTTAAAGTGTAGCACTTCTGCTGTTCTCCTATTCCCTTGTGCTGCAGGAATCAACTCTACTCCTGGCCGCACCCGAGTCTCCAGGCCTCAAGGTCACCCCCCCCCCCAGACTGGGGGCTCCCTCCCAGGTAGAGGCCTCCACAGTACCCTCGGCTACATCTTCCACACTTCCACCTGACCTCTCCCCCCCTGCTGGTAGACTGCTATATTTAAGGAGGCCTGCCCCTGCCAATCCAGACTGTAGATTGGTTAGGGCTCCTTGTCAGACATCAGGAAGTGACACCTCCTCATTCATCCCCCTCTCCAGAACCTTCTCTGCTCAAGGGGGAGGAAACTCCATGGGGAGTTCCTTCCTTCTGTGTCCAGCCACTCCCTGAGCCACTGTCCAGCTCAGATCAAAACATTCAGGCTTGCACCTACAGTCAGGCCTGACTAAATTTTGCCTCTCCTAGCAAAAATTCACTACAAAACGCACCTATCACTATGGGTGCACTACATAAGCCTTTGGCAAAGTCAAGCATTTAGTAGCTTGTAAGGGCAATTATAATACCTTGTATGCATTATAATTTGCCTGCGCTAATAAGCGCACTTTTCAGCTCTTTTGCATAATGCATTTGATCGACCTGTGTTGAAGCAGACACACACACAGACACAGATTGCTTCATCTCACATGGCCCTCGCAGGGATTGTCCTGCTTTTTCCATGGCTGCTGTGTTTATTTATACTCGTCAAACAGGTTTAACAAAAGGGACTGATGGTTTCACAATCAGCCAATCAGCCTCCAAGGCACATGACATGAGCTCAATACAAAACCACCAATCAATGACACACTTGTTTACATTCAAACTATACAATAGGAAAGGCATGCATGTATGGGGGGGGGGAGCTGACCGGCAGGAAAGCCATGTGCTTTTCTCACAAAGCCGCACAACAATCACCCCACACATGCACTAACCTGCCAATTACAATGAACCTCTATCAAATACAGCTCTATAAAACTATATTCCATAGCGGTTATGCTACTGTTCCATTAAAGGGTAAATTACAACACAAAGGAATATAGCTGTAGATTTCTGTCACATTGATCAGATGCCACAGAAAGCCTACAGATCATTATCCTTACATAAAAGGCAATACTAATTCCATAAGGCAAGTAAACTGCCGCCAAGCAGATCGATCTGTACAGAAGACAGGGGCCCCCTGATTGACGGCAATACACCCGCGCCATAGAACGTGCATTGCACCTCAAAGATCCGGACCAGCGTTTGCTCCAGCGATAACCGGTCAGGGCGCCTGCTGGCCGGGATGATCGGGCGGTAGCGTGTAATTATCAATTGATGGAAGATTTTCATTGTATGTGGCCTTTCTCAATGTCGGTTAAAGCCATATTCGCTGTACACAGCGAATACCGGTAAACCAACAC
>BLSH010504771.1:250495-325970 GCA_018402905.1 Glandirana rugosa
GTAGTCAGGGAAAACAATTTGGACAAACTGCTCATATTTATTTGTGTCGTCGGTACCTTTTTCGTCCTGTTCTAGGGACGATGGCCGGTACACTCTACTTCGTTAGACACAGACACACACACACAGACGAAGTTGTGTCCAGCTAGTTTACGTAATACGTTTTCTCGACTTTTTACGCGAATAATCGCGTCCGTTTAATATTACGTATGTTCCATAATATTAACGGGAATGTCTACCGCCCGGTCTTAACATCCTCGAATGTCTTTAAAGGTAGTGTAGCCTGGCTTCCCTCCTTAGCAAGGCCTAGTCCTGTAGTTGTCGGCCGACCATTTTGGTTAAAATAAAGTTATAAGCGCATTTTTCAGCTCTTTTGCATAATGCATTTGATCGACCTGTGTTGAAGCAGACACACACACACAGACACAGATTGCTTCATCTCACATGGCCGGTAGCAGGGATCTTGTCCTGCTTTTTCCATGGCTGCTGTGTTTATTTATACTCGTCAAACAGGTTTAACAAAAGGGACTGATGGCTTCACAATCAGCCAATCAGCCTCCAAGGCACAGTCACATGACATGAGCTCAATACAAAACCACCAATCAATGACACACTTGTTTACTTTCAAACTATACAATAGGAAAGGCATGCATGTATGGGGGGGGGGAGCTTTACCCTCAGCTTCTTTAGCAAGGCAGTGTTTGTCTTTTGGGGTCGTTATCATGTTGGAATACTGCCCTGTGGCCCATTCTCCAAAGGGAGGGGATTATGTTCTGCTTCAGTATGTCACAGTACATGTTGGCATCCATGTTTGCCTCAATGAACTGTAGCTTCCCAGTGCTGGCAGCACTCATGCAGCCCCAGACCATAACACTCCCACCACCATGCTTGACTGTAGGCAAGACACACTTGTCTTTGTACTCCTCACCTGGTTGCCACCACACACGTGTGACACCATCTGAACCAAATACGTGTATCTTGGTCTTATCAGACCGCAGGACATGGTTCCAGTAATCCATATCCTAAGTCTGCTTGTCTTTAGCAAACTGTTTACGGGCTTTCTTGTGCATCATCTTTAGAAGAGGCTTTCTTCTGGGATGACAGCCATGCAGACCAATGTGATGCAGTGTGCGGCGTATGGTCTGAGCACTGACATGCTGATGCCCCACCCCTTCAACTTCTGCAGCAATGCTGGCAACACTCTTACGTCTATTTCCCAAACACGGCCTCTGGATTTGATGCTAAGCACATGCACTAAACTTCTTTGGTCGACCATGGCGAGGCCTGTTCTGGGTGGAACCTGTCCTGTTCAACCGCTGTATGGTCTTGGCCACCATGCTGCAGCTCAATTTCAGGATCTTGGCAACCTTCTTATAGCCTAGGTCATCTTTATGTAGAGCAACAAATTTTTCAGATCCTCAGAGAGTTCTTTGCCATGAGGTGCCATGTTGAACTTCCAGTGACCAGTATAAGAGAGTGAGAGCGATAACACAAAATTTAACACACCTGCTCCCCATTTGCACCTGAGACCCTGTAACACTAACGAGTCACAGGGGAGAGAAAATGGCTAATTAGGCCCAATTTGGACATTTTCACTTAGGGGTCTACTCGCTTTTGTTGCCAGCGGTTTAGACATTAATGGCTGTGTGTTGAGTTATTTTGAGGGAACAGCAAATTTACACTGTTATACAAGCTGTACACTCACTACTTTACACTGTAGCAAAGTGTAATTTCTTCAGTGTTGTCACATGAAAAGATATAATAAAATGTTTACAAAAATGTGAGGGGTGTACTCACTTTTGTGAGATACTGTATTTGCCTGAGTAAAAGTATCAAAAGTTCACTAAATGTGACCTTCCCAAATTGTATCAGTGTGCTTTTAAAGCCGAACTAAACTGTATCCAAGCATTGCACACTAAAACTAAAATAATTTTTAATATTCAAAGCACACTCACCCTTCCATCCATATCTCCATGCTTTATTTTATTAGGAAATCATTTTGAAAAACACTCCTTAGCATTTCTAGCTAGGGCCCACTTGAGTAAGGGCAGATGAATCATGTAGCATTTACTTCCTGGAATCTATTTGCCATTAGTTCAGGCATACAGGCAGGAGGGTGTGCTTAGCTGAAAAAGCCCCTCCTCCCCTCATTCAGATGAAAGAAAAAAAGGCCATAAAGACTCTTGGGATGTATGACATAATTTTAGCTTAGGCTTGAAACCAGGAAGCAACTGAAGAAATGTAATAATAAAAAAAAAAGTTTAAAACACGTAAAAATAATTTAGATTCCTGTCTATTTACTTATGTTAGCAGCATAAGGATTACAAATAGGGTATGTTGAGAGAGTTTGGTTCTGCTTTAAATATTACCAAATGTTCATGGATAAATCAAAATATAATAGGAATGTTCATGGATAAATACCAGTAATTGAAAGGGTTCCATTTACATATTAAAGGTTCTAACCACTTCTGTAAGAAGAGTGTGTATTTTACATTTCCAGATGTACAATAAAAGGTTATGTGTGTCAGGGGTTTAGTATGATCCATGAACAGACAAGGTGTCATGATCATGGGTCATGCTTGAAGACCAGTTGCAGTAGCAGAACTACCACCGACCAGAAGAAAGGGTACACAGGTAGTCACTCTGGTGAATGACACGGGCTCATCTGAGGTGCAGAGTATAAGTACTAACCATTGTTCACCAGGGCTCCGGATGGAGGAGATGGATTTTGCTGCGTGGTAGTACCACGGTTTTGAGGATTGTTCCACCAGGAGGTAAGCAAGCCGGGGTCCAGTAGGGGACAAGCAGATAGGTATCACACAAAAGCGTAGTCAGTAAACAAGCGAAAGGTCAATAATGAGTAGTTGCAGGTTGTGATCAGGCAGAAGCTTATTCAAGGAACAAGCTAAGGGTCTATAATGAGTGGTAGAAAAATATGGACAGTAGCAGGGAAGACAGGAGTGAGATACTGGCTCGAGAGAGCACAATATTCAGGCAAACAGGAAGTGCAGAGACATGGCTTAAATCAGGAACTTTGTGGGAGGGGCAAAGAGTTTAGGGTTCAAGACAGGATAATTCAAGGAATTGTACAGGGAACTGTCCAGCATTCCAGGTAGCTCAGGAAGAAGAGACATTGCCTGACACAGCAGAGGTTACAGGTTGGAATCCAGGCCCTAACACCATGGTCAGGAGACAAGCTAGACTCTTACCAGCAGCAATCAGCAAGCAGGAGACAAGCCAAGTCAGAACAAGGGTGTGTTCATAATTTACTTCAGTCAGTCCAAGTCTTCTACTAGGAGTGGTCAGGATTCAAGTCGTTCTCAAAGCAATTATGGTATACAAACAAGAAGAAAAGTTTCACTAGGATAGCATTGCCATGCTCCCCCACGGCAAGAGAACATCATCTCTCTTTGACTTTGTCTCTCACATGGTGTGCTTGGGTCCTTTTTTTCCTGACAAGTAAGAAGATGTTGCTGCTTTCTCAAATACAGCACACTAAACCTCTCTTCCCACTGTTTTTCTCTTGATTGGAGGATACATTGGATGATCTTAAAGTGATACTAAAGGTTCAGGTTTATTTTTTTTTAAATAACAAGCATGTCATACTTACCTCCTCTGTGCAAGGGTTTTGTACAGAGTGGCCCCAATCCACCTCTTCTGGGGTCCCCCAGCGGTGCTCCTGGCTCCTCCCCACATCGAGTGACCCGTCAGGGAAGCGCTTTCCCTGGGGTCACCCGTGCGAGCATGAGTCCCTTGACACAGACAGCAGGACTCGGCCCTGCCCCCCAGCTCCCGTGGCATTGGATTTCATTGACATCAGTGGGAGCCAATGGGTGCGCTGCTATCAATCTATCCAATGAGGACCCAAGACCCCAGCTGGGGCGGGTATGCCTGTCCCCAGCAT
Organism: Glandirana rugosa; assembly: GCA_018402905.1. NCBI lineage: Eukaryota > Metazoa > Chordata > Amphibia > Anura > Ranidae > Glandirana > Glandirana rugosa. The sequence continues at coordinate 254,397 of BLSH010504771.1, forward strand.
GGGAACGATTGGGCTCAGGTAAGTAAATGGGGGGGGCTCTGGGGGCAGCTGCACAACAAAAGGTTTTTCACATTAATGCATAGAATGCATTAATGTGAAAAACTGCCAGGATTTACAACCCCTTTAAAGACTCCTTAAACAAATTACACAAATGCAACAAAAGCACAAATAACTCACAAGCTGAAGGCAAACAACAGGATTGTAGTAGAATGGGTGATCGGCTGAATCATCAGCACATCAGTAACTAAAACTTGTAGTTTACTAAACAGGTCCAAAATTATACAAAACATGTCCAGAATGACAAAGAGAATGCATACTCAGCAGAATAATACAAACAGATTATGAAAGCTGTACAAACATGGACTCTTCAGAGCAATGTCCCTGTGGTTCCATCACGGTAACACGTGGCTACATGGCATAGTCTTTATAAGACTGTATAGCTACAGCAAGAGTCTAGATTAGAATTTCTACTTCAGTAAAACAGTACAAAACAAAGCTAACTGCAATTATCCTCATAAATTGCATCCCTTTCACTGAAGTCCAGGGTAACGCATGTTACACAGGTAAACAGCTGGAGGGATCCAAGGCCCAAGGACACTTGGAACTGCAGTATTCTGGTGACAATAGGGGAGGGGTTCTCCACAGTGGCTGAGTCTTCTGGAGAAGATATGTTCAATTAGGCTCCTGCCCAGCTTTCTGCATAGTGGTTCTGACAGTGGAGGGATGCTTACCTGGTTGCAGCTCACTTGCCCAGCTAACTCTGTTTCATCAGGTGTGGCCTTTCTATGCTGTTGAAGGAGAGAAGCAGAGAAACCTATCTTCCTGGGGTGTGGCCAAGAAACCAGGGAGTTGTGGGAAAAGAAATGAAAGGATCCTGTGCTTGCATCTGAGTGTGATGAGTAAATGGCACACCACTAGAGGATCAGAAGGGCTAAGCCAAAACATGAACTCGGAACAAATGCCAGAGCCAGAGCACAGGACTCAAGAACAGAAACGCAAAATACAAAGTAATTTATGTGTGTTATCTATCTCAAAAACATCCTCTCCAGCAGCTACAGGAAAAAAAACTCATTGCCCTCTCCTTACATAAATAAAGTAATGGCCTTTAGTGTTTTGAGAATGCACTTGCGCTGTATCAGATTTATGTACAGAAACAAGAACACATAAAAATCAGGACCTGAAACGAAATAAACAACCATGTGCTAACTACCATTAAATGGAGGAGATTCCTAAAATATTATGATAGACTAACGAGGCAAGGTTATGTGTAGATGGAGGAGAGGGTGTAAAACACAAAAGAGTATCATTGATTACTATATAGAAGAATAGAAAGTCTATATATTATTATACTGCTAACCAGTGTAATACCCATGACTGACTTTAGGCCTGGTTCATGCTAGTGCTACTTTAAATGCAACTTGATTCGCACAGAATCACATGAAAATGGAAATCACATTGTTTTAAATGCTGTCCTGTACTACTTGGTGCAATTCCAGCGTTATTTTGGCCCCACAGAATATGCAGACATTATCCAAGAAGTGTCCAAGTAGCATCCAATTAGCACTACATAATCACACTGAAAGTCAGATCAAGATTGCATCGCAGCAGTGTGAACCGAGCCTTAAAGCACAGTCCCGGCCGAAATATGACTTTTAACATAGAAATATACCTAGAATACTCATGCCGCGTGCAATGTAATAAAGGTATGCTGTAAACTATGCCCATTTTCTATTTGTGCAGCATTGTTTACTTACTTTGTGAAGTTCCTGCACAGCACGGCCATCTTCAGTGTGGGCATCTGAAGCTGCAGTGTCCTTCTTCCTAGATTCCGTGCATGCTGGCTACCCAATATGCACCTGCCTATCTTGCGCATGTGCAGTGCCGTGCAATCTTAGTCAGCTTGACATGACATGGCTCCAGTAACATTTAACATTGGTTTCTATGGGAAATCTTGGTCAGCTTGCTCTGCTCCAGTGCCATGTCAAGCTGACCAAGATTTCCCATATAAATATTAAATAACTCCAGCGCATAGGACCAATCAAAAGGGTGGACAGTATGAATACAGGCAATGAATAGTTTTTGATAAATAAACAGACTATAAATACCACTCGGTGGCACTATAACAAAGTGCCCCCCCCCAACTAATTATATAGCCAGCTGCAGTGACCCAATGATTAACATCCACAGTACCAAAAAAATAATATAAATCACCGCGCTTAGCCAAAAGAAAAAAATGTACAATATGTAAAGTCTGTTATATAATCCTTTTAAAATGGCAATTTTTCCAGGAAATAGACAGGTATAAACCACCCCAACTGTGATGGCAAACGTGCCCGTGCTCAAATGGGCATAAGTGCTGAAACCGTGCTTGCTGTGCCCCACATGGATGTGCACTCACCCCTTCTTCAGTGACCACCTATCTCTAGCGTGGTCTGGTAAAGCTTATCGGGGGATATCCCCTGTGGGTTTTTCCAATGTTGTGCACCTCCAGCAGTTACTCCATTGCATGAGAGTTTCTCTTTCCATATCCATGGTGACGTATGCAATGGAGTAACTGCTGGAGGTGCCCATATGAGTAACTGTCACCAGCCCATCAGAGTACCCAAGTACCTGTCACCAGCCCATCAGAGTACCCCAGCATTTGTCACCAGCCCATCACATTACCCGAGTACCCATTTCCAGCCCATCAGTGTACCAGAGTAACTATCTTCAGCCCATCAGAGTATCCGAGTACCTGTCACCAGCCCATGCCTCATAGAATATACTCTGGGGTGTTTGCTTTCCAAAATGGTGTAATTTTGTGGGTAATTCCATTGTCCTGGTGCTCCAGGGCCTTCAAAAGTGTGATAGGTAGGAATGAAATTAGATGTGTAATTTATGCTCATAGAATGCCTACTTCAATGTTGAGCCTCCCTATGTGGCCAGGCTGTGTAAAAGTCTCACACATGTGGTATCGCCAAACTCGGAACGAGTAGCAGAATGTATTTTGGTGTGTAATTTTTGCTATGTACATGCTATGTGTTAGAAATATCTTATAAACTGACCACTTTGTGTAAAAAAAAATATGTTCTCATTTTCTTTCACGTTTTTCGAAGACTTGTGGAGAAAAATTAACCATTCAAAAGACTCATTATGCCTCATAGAATATACGCTGGGGTGTTTGCTTTCCAAAATGGGGTAATTTTGTGGGTAATTCTATTGTCCTGGTGCTCCAGGGCCTTCAAAAGCGTAATTGGTCTTTAGGAAATTAGATGTGTAATTTATGCTCCTAGAACGCCTGACGGTGCTCCCTGCATGTTGGGCCTCTCTATGTGGCCGGGCTGTGTAAAAGTCTCACACATGTGGTATCACCATACTCGGGATGAGTTGCAGAATGTATTTTGGGGTGTAATTTTTACTATGTACACTATCTCACAAAAGTGAGTACACCCCTCACATTTTTGTAAATATTTTATTGTATCTTTTCAACACTGAAGAAATGACACTTTGCTACAATGTAAAGTCATGAGTGTACAGCCTGTATAACAGTGTAAATTTGCTGTCCCCTGAAAATAACTCAACAGACAGCCATTAATGTCTAAACCGCTGGCAACAAAAGTGAGTACACTCCTAAGTGAAAATGTCCAAATTGGGCCCAAATTGGGCCCAAATTAGCTATTTTACCTCCCTGGTGTTATGTGACTCAACAGTGTTACAAAGACTCATGTGTGAAAGGGGAGCAGGTATGTTAAAGCGGAGTTCCATGTCTTTTTTTGTTTATTAAAAGTCAGCAGCTACAAAAAGTGTAGCTGCTGACTTTTAATAAACAGAAACTTACCTGTCTCCCGGTCCAGCGACGGCTGCTCCCGAAGCCTCGCTCGTCTCCCCCCTCCTCCCTGCGGCGCCGGCATTGCAGGTGTGGGCACCGGCCGTGGCTTCACGGCCAGGCACGCACTGCGCATGCGCGAGTCGTGCTGCGCGTTGCCAGTGGCCAGGCAATCTTCTGGGACCTGTGACGTGTCCCAGTAGATTGCCAGGAGGGAGGGGCCGCCCAGGAGGAGAGGAGGAAGGTGGAAGAGGGACAGGAAGTCCCTCTGAAACCTGGGGACACACTCCCCCCAAAAAAAATTACATGCCAAATGTGGCATGTAAGGGGGCGAGGAGTGCTTAAAGCGGAAGTTCCATTTTTGGGTGGAACTCCGCTTTAAATTTGGTCTTATCGCTCTCACTCTCTCATACTTGTCACTGGAAGTTCAACATGGCACCTAATGGCAAAGAACTCTCTGAGGATCTGAAAAAAAGAATTGTTGTTCTACATAAAGATGGCCTAAGCTAAAGAGAAGATTGCCAAGACCCTGAAACTGAGCTGCAGCAGGGTGGCCAAGACCATACAGCAATTTAACAGGACAGGTTCCACTTATAACAGGCCTCACCCTGGTCGACCAAAGAAGTTGAGTGCACATGCTCAGCATCATATCCAGAGGTTATCTTTGGGAAATAGATATATGAGGGCTGCCAGCATTGTTGCAGAGGTTGAAGGGGTGGGGGGGGGGTCAGCCTGTCAGTGCTCAGATCATACGCCGCATGCTGCATCAAATTGGTCTGCATGGCTGTCGTCTGCAGAAGGAAGCCTCTTCTTAAGATGATGCACAAGAAAGCCAGCAAACAGTTTGCTGAAGACAAGCAGATTAAGGACATGGGTTACTGGAACCATGTCCTGTGGTCTGAGGAGACCAAGATAAACTTATTTGGTTCAAATGGTGTCAAGCATGTGTGGTGGCAACCAGGTGACGAGTACAAAGACAAGTGTATCTTGCCTATAGCCAAGTATTGTGCTGGGAGTGTCATGGTCTGGGGCTGCATGAGTGCTGCCGGCACTGGGGAGCTACAGTTCACTGAGGGAACCATGAATGCCAACATGTACTATGACATAGTGAAGCAGAGCATGATCTCCTCCCTTCAGAGACTGGGCCGCAGGGCAGTATTCCAACATGATAACAACCCCAAACACACCTCCAAGACGACCACTGCCTTGCTAAAGAAGCTGATGGCAAAGGTGATGGACTGGCCAAGCATGTCTCCAGACCTAAACCCTATTAAGCATCTGTGGGGCATCCTCAAGTGGATGGTGGAGGAGCGCAAGATCTCTAACATCCACCAGCTCTGTAATGTCATCATGGAGGAGTGGAAGAGGACTCCAGTGGCAACCTGTGAAGCTCTGGTAACCTCCATGCCCAAGAGGGTTAAGGCAGTGCTGGAAAATAATGGTGGCCACACAAAATATTAACACTTTGGGCCCAATTTGGACATTTTCACTTAGGGTTGTACTCACTTTTGTGAGATATTGTACATGCTATGTGTTAGAAATAGCTTATAAATTGACCACTTTGAGTAAAAATAAAAACGTTTTCATTTTCTTTCCACGTTTTTGTGGAAAAAAATGAAATGTTCAAAAAACTCATAATGTTCCTAGAACACCTGACGGTGCTCCCTGCATGTTGGACCTCTCTATGTGGCCAGGCTGTGAACAAGTCTCACACATGTGGTATCTCCATACTCGGGACGAGTAGCAGAATGTTTTTTGGGGTGTAATTGGAAGCATGCATATGCTGTGTGTGAGAAATAACTTGTTGTTATGACAATTTTGTGTAGGAGAAAAAAATTCTTAATTTTCCCAAGAATTGTGGGAAAAAATTACAACTTACAAAAAACTCACCATGCCTCTTACTAAATACTTTGGACTGTCTACTTTTCAAAAATTGGTCATTTTGGGGGAATTTGTATTGTCGTGACATTTCAGGAACTTGAGAAATGAGATTGGCCATCAGTACATTAGGTGTGTTCAATTTTCAATGATTTGCACCATAGCTTGTAGACTCTATAACTGTTACACAGACCAAATAATATACACTTATTTTGGGTTATTTTGCCAAAGATATGTAGCAGTATACGTTTTTTTTTTTTTTTCAAAATATTAGCTCTTTCTTCACTTGTCGCAAAAAATAAAAAACCCAGCGATGATTATATACCACCAAAAGAAAGCTCTATTTGTTTGAAAAAAAATGATAAAAATTTTGTTTGGGTACAGTGTTGCATGATTGAGTAATTGGCATTCAAAATGCGAGAGCGCTGAAAGCTGAAAATTGGTCTGGATAGGAAGGGGGTATAAGTGTCTTGTATTGAAGTGGTTAAGGATGCACAATAGTGCTGAATGGTAAGGAGTGAAAAATCTGGGTTAAACTCTGCTTTAATGTACACACTCCATGCAAACATCTTAAAATTAGCTGGAATCTTGTGGTTATTTAGAATGGCAGCCTTCAAGGCAAGAAAGCCCTTACACATTGGATTTGATTAAGGCTGGGTTCACACATTTGCAAATTGTATGTGTTTTTAACCATATCCAATTCACATAACATGTGAATGTGATTTGCTTTCAATGGAGCCGGTTCACACATGTGCAGGGCAGCCGCAGTGTGGTTTTGAAAAGGGTTCTATGCGTTTTTTGGTCTGGTTCCAGTGAGAATTCAAGGAAATTTACACCTGAATCGCACAGTGAAAGATCTGGCATTTATTGGTTCTCTACAAAGCAACAAATATCATTGGGAATAAATTCTATTCTGCAATCCATTTGCCTCACATGCAACACACAAAGAGAAGAGGTAGGGCTTGGTTGATGACACATGCTGTTTGTGGTGTGGTTATTAGGGACTGTGCTGAAGAGTGGAGGTTATTGGTGGTGAATAGGGATGGGCCGAATGGACCCCTGTTCAGTTCGCACCAGAACTTTCGAACACCGCGAAAGTTCGGACCCGAATAATGAACCCCATTAAAGTCAATGGGACTCGAACATCAAAAATGAAAAGCGCCCATTTTGAAGGCTTATATGCAAGTAATTGGGCATATAAGGGTTATGGGGGTCCGGGTTCTGCCCTGGGGGACATGTATCAATGAAAAAAAAGTTTAAAAAAAACTTAATTTTTAAATGAGCAGTGATTTTTTGATTTTTAAAGTGAAAGCATAATAATGAAAAATTCCTTCCAATATAGTCCCTAGGGGGTTACCTTAGTCTAACTGTAAAGAGGCAGACCTGTACCATGTCTAGAATCTGCTGCAGCAATAATTTCATTTATAAAGCCAAACAAAATGAAATTTTCCCTGCAAGCTGCCTTTTTTTACTCAGCAACAGCTGGGGAGCCAGTGTGTATGATGAGGCCACAATGTAGTGCACTGGGAACAAGATTAGAGATTTTTTGGATAAATTCTGGTGTCACTTTGACTTTGGATAGAAGCAACGGGTGCAGAAAAATTGGGCTTTGGGTGTGGGTGATGCCTTCACACCATAACGCTATAGAGGTGCTCTTTATGAAGGCAAGAATTGGCCTTTTGGTAAAAAAAATTGCACTGATATGCACCTGTCAAACAGGTGCAGAAAAATTGGTTTTTGGGTGTCGGTGGCGCCTTCCCACCATAACCCTATAGAGGTGCTCTTGATAAAGGTAAAAACAATTACTGCTGCTGAAAAATTGGTCTTTGGGTGTTAATTGTGCCCATGAAACCTATACCAAAAGCATTCTTCCAGATGTAATGATTGAACACCCTCAAAGCTAGGCAGCCTTGAAGTACTGCAGAGATTCCACATGCCACAAAAAATAATCAGTGACATCAGCCTCAGGGGCTTCATAGCTGGTAATCCAGGACTGATTCATTTTTATAAAAGTCAAATGGTCCACGGAGTGGACAGACGTGTTCTATGATCCGTAACAGAACATCCTGCAGCACTGAATGCCCGTTCTGAAAGCACGCTGGATGCAGGGCAGCCCAACAACTCAATAGCATACTAGGCAAGTTCTGGCCAGTGGTCTATTCTCAGGACTCAGTAAGCCAGTGGATCATCAACTGGAAAGCTGTCCATCTCTGTTTTGGCCCCGAGGTAATCGTCCACCATGTGATGCAGACGCTGCAGATAGGATGAGGAAGCTGACAGCCCTGGGCGGCGAGGACTAAAGAAATTCCGAAATGCATCACTTAGGCGGATGCCTTCTCCAACGCTCCTCTCTTGACCAACAGAAGACTCAAAACTATGTTTTCCACGGCACTGTAACCTACTGGAGTCGGAAAAAATGTTCAATAAAATCCTCTTTAAGGTGTCCTCAAGAGATTTTATCTTCTGCACTCTCTGTGGGAATGGGATGAGTTCTGAGACCTTCCCCTTATAGTGGTGGTCAAGGAGGGTTGCCAACCAGTAATGATCATTCTCCTTTATGCCACGTATTCTTGGGTCCTTTCGCAGGCTTTGAAACATGAGGTTGCCCCTGCGCCTCTAATTTGCCAAGGCTTGAGAAGCAGACTCCTCGGGGTCTACAGCATGACAGCATCTGGAGTTTCCTCCTCCCAGCCACGTACTAATCCCAAGGGTCATGGGGTTGGAAAGCCATCGCTTACAGATTGATGCATGTCTTCCTCTTCTTCGAAGCCTGCAAAAGTGCCAGATCCCCCTCCTCGTCCTCCTCCCCTCTCTCCTCCTGTGTGTTCTGTGACAGGAATAATGGTGTTTGGATAAAGTGGGCCTTGAGAGGAAAGGAAGTCCTCCTCTTCCTCTTGCTGCTCTGCCTCCAGTGCCCTTTCCATAATGCCACGCAGAGTCTACTCCAGCAGGAACACAACAGGGATTGTGTCACTGATGCATGCACTGTCACAGCTCACCATCCTTGTGGCCTCCTCAAATGGTGACAGTACAGGTACTCGTTGACGGCCCTCTGCTGCATGTATAGCCGCTGCAGCATTGCCAAAGTCGAGTTCCACCTGGTGGGCATGTCACAAATCAGGCGGTTTATGGGCAGGTGGAATTCCCACTGAATTTCAGCCAACCGAGCACTGGCTGTGTATGACCGCCTGAAATGGCTACAGACTCTTCTGGCCAGCTTTAGCACATCTTCCAACCCTAGGTACATATTTAGGAAACGCTGCACCACCAAATTGAGGACATGTGCCATGCATGGCACATGTGTCAACTTTCCCTGTCTAATGGTGGGCAGGAGGTTTGAGCCTGTTAGTTAATGATCTTGTTTCCAGCGGCCGGAAGCGACGCCAAACAGCTCTATTTAAACCCTTCATGCCCAGCAGCCGGTGCTGTCCATTCTACAGTGTTACCAGTGCTTTTCAGCGACCTGTTCTGAGTTCCTGTTTACCTGTGACCCGGCTTGAACCCGTACTTGCTTGAACTCTGCCTGCACCGACCCCCGGCTTGCCTACGACCACTCTCCTGCCTGATCCCTGTGTACCTCTGCCTGCCTGCCTGTTACCGACCCTGCCTGCACCCGACCATCCACCTGCCTGCTCCTCCTGCACTGCTTTGCCCGCATGTTTTTGACCCGGCCTGCATCACTACTCTCCAGTCTAGCATGGACTTCTGGATGACATCTTACCATCACCTGTGTCCAATCCAGCTCTTGTGCCCCCCTGTGCTCCAGGGCTCCCTGTCTCTACCAGGGGTTCTGGAACCAGGGCCATAAGAGAGGTTGCCTACTGCACAAGTCAGACTTTACCATCAGGTACATGACAGAGCCATGAGCGCACACCACCATTCCTGACTCCAGCTGGTGTGGTGTGAACCACCTCTGGGCCTGTGCCTGCAGAGCTGCAAGAATCTCTGCTCCAGTGTGGTTCCTGTCCCCTAGACACACCAGCTGAAGCACTGCATGGCACCTTTTAGCCTGACTCATGGAATAGCTCTTTAACCACTTGCCGACCGCCAACCGCAGGTTGACGGCGACAAGGTGGTTCCTTATCGCAAATCGCCGTCATATGATGGCGGCTGCGATAACGCACACTGTGAGCGCGCGCGCGCTGCCGGAGGCGCGCTCACTGTGTCAGGGGAGGGCCAGGGAGCGGGTGCAGCCGATTCGATCTCCGCCGGCCACCCGCAATGCCCCCCCGGAGTGAAAGAACAGAGGTCTGTGTAAGTAAACACGGACCTTCCGTTCTGTGAGGGGGGAAGGGCTGTGATCACAGCCTTTTTCTACATGGAGGCTGTGATCACTTCCCTTCCCCAGCTAGGGCAGTCCCCACACAGTAAGAACACGCCCAGGGAACACAGTTAACCCTTAGAGCGCCCCCTGCAGGTTAACCCCTTCACTGCCAATGGCATTTACACAGTAATCAGTGCATTTTTATAGCACTGATCGCTGTATAAATGCCAATGGTCCCAAAAAAGTGTCAAAATGGTCCGACATGTCCGCTAAAATATCGCAGTACCGCTAAAAATCGCAGATCGCCGCCATTACTAGTAAAAAAAAAAAAAATAAAAACCCCAAAAATTAATTTTCATCATCTGTAAACGCGGCCACTTTTGTGCAAACCAATCAATAAACGCCGATTGCGATTTTTTTTATCGCAAATATGAGGAAGAATATAAATCGGCCAAAAACGGTGAAAAAAAATGTTTTTTTATATTTTTTTTTTGGATTTGTATTTTAGCAAAAAGTAAGAAATTTGGGTTTTTTTGCAAAATTATCGCTCTTTTCTTTATAGCGGCGATCAGAAATGACGAAGCGGTCATCAAATACCACCAAAAGAAAGCTCCATTTGTGGGGAAAAAAGGACGCAAATTTCGTTTGGGTACAACGTCGCACGACCGTGCAATTTTATATTAAAGCGACGCAGCGCCGAATCGCAAAAAGGGCTCCGGTCCTAAAGCTGGAAATCCTTCCGGGGCTGAAGTGGTTAAAGCTTAGGGGGTACCTGATGTTCATAGAACAATTCTGCAGAGGAGGCCATGGAGGTGGTGGAGGAGGAGGAGGAGGGGTAGAGCTCACAGGTCTGGCATCACCACCACCAGCTGTACGGAGACATGGGGGCACAACAAGCTGCAGCACCGAGCCCTGTCCTACATCCTTCTGAGTTGCAAGCACTGTTACCCAGTGTGCTGTGAACTAAATATATCGTCCCTGCCCATGCTTGCTGGATCACGTGTCAGCAGTAAGGTGGATTTTACGGCTGACTGCCTTGCCCAACGATGCCAGAACATTCCCTTCCACGTGATGATAGAGAGATGGAACGGCCTTAAGGTAGTAGTGACTGGGAACCTGCCATTGTGGTACAGCACATTGCGTGAATTCATGGAAGGAGGCAGAATCCACCAGGCTCAAAAGCAGAAGTTGGAGAGCCAACAGCTTTGACGAGCTTGCATTTAGATGCTGGACATGTGGGTGGCAGGGACTGTATTTTTCTTTCCGCTGCAGCAGATGGGGCAGAGAAATTTGCTGGCTACAGTCTACAGCTGGTGGTGTGCTGCTGGCAGATGTGCTGCTAGGACCTGGGACACCCTGTATTATACCATCATCCCTGTCAGTGGAGGCTGCTAAGAGGTAATGACTCGGTATAGCAGGGGCAGACTGAAGTGGGTAAGGAGGAGGAGGAGGGACAGATTTGTGCCCCTTTTGTGTGGCTTTTAGGTGCTCTTGCCAACGGGCTGTGTGGCTGAACGTTAAATGCCTTGTTAAGCATGTGGTACCTAAATGGCTGGTGTTTTTGCCCCGTTTGATGTGCCTGAAACACGATTTGCAGATAGCAACAGCTGCAGAATGTGATGGAATAGGGTGGCTGCCTCACCTTCAGTTTCCTCCTCTGCATTATCTGGCACCCAAGTCGCATCAGTGACCTCATCATCATCATCATCATCTCCATTTCCTCCATCTTCATCATCATCATTACCACTGGAGACAACTTGGCAATACGTTGCGGTTTGGGAACATGGATGCCAATTTGTCTACCAATGTTCTCCCCTCTCTCTAGGCTCATGTTCCTGTCATCCTCAACCTCAGAACCAACATCTGATTCCAGTAATGGCTGGGCATCATCAAGGGGAAAGTGGCTGATGCTGTGGTCAAATAACTCCTCCAAAGCTGATGTTGGGGCTATGGCAGGAATAGACATGGACAAGGAGGCAGGTTTATCCACTCTGGCAAGTGCAGGGGACTGCACACTTGCCTCTGCTTGTGTGACAGAGGATAAGGAGGATGAGGAAAGTTTAGTAAGTCAGTCCACCACCTCCTTTGCATGCTGTGGCTGGATAGCACAGGGATACTCACGAAACAGAGGAAATGATGCTCTGCCTGAGGACTGACCACCAGGTCTATCTTTGCCTGTGGACACATTTGTTGTTGGTCCCCTTACAGTGCCAAGGGAACATCTGCCTGTCCTTGTTGTCCTCCCAGACATTAGTGAGAGGGAGGGGACGGTGCTTATTAGCAAATGTAAAGAAGAAGTGGTAATCTGTACGTAGATTCACTTTAATCAGTGTAAAGTGGTGTTTGGTGACCTTTAATTTGATTACTCACACTACACAGACACACTCCATGGATACGCTATAATATACTGCAATATAATGTGTCAAACGTACAGTGACACACAAAACTATATGGCGTTAAACTGGCAGTAATCCACACAAAACTATATGGCGTTAAACTGGCAGTAATGCACACAGAAATAAATGGCGTTGAACTTGCAGTATCACACAAAACTATATGGCGTTAAACTGGCAGTAACGCACACAGAACTATATGGCGTAAAACTGGCAGTAACTCACACAAAACGATATGGCGTTAAACTGGCAGTAACGCACACAAAACTATATGGCATTAAACTGGCAGTAATGCAACAGAAGTAAATGGCGTTAAACTGGCAATAACGCACAAAACTATATGGCGTTAAGCTGGCAGTAACCCACACAGAATTAAATGGCATTAAACTGGCAGTAATGCACACAAAACAATCTGGTGTTAAACTGGCAGTAACACACACAAAACTATATGGTGTTAAACTGGCAGTAACGCACACAAAACTATATGATGTTACACTGGCAGTGACGCACACAGAAGTAAATGGCGATAAACTGGCAGTAACGCATAAAACTATATAATGTTAAACTGGCAGTAACGCACACAGAAGTAAATGACGTTAAACTGGCAGTAACGCACACAGAAGTAAAGGGCGTTAAACTGCCAGTAATGCACACAAAACTATATGGCGTTAAACTGGCAGGAACGCACACAGGACTATATGACGTTAAACTGGCAGTAATGCACACAGAAGTAAATGGCGTTAAATTTGCAGTAATGAACAAAACTATATGACGTTAAATTGGCAGTAACGCACACAAAACTATATGGTGTTAAACTGTCAGTAACACACACAGAAGTAAATGGAGTTAAACTGGCAGTAATGCACAAAACTATATAACGTTAGACTGGCAGTAACGCACACAGAAGTGAATGACGTTAAACTGGCAGTAATGCACACAGAAATAAATTGCGTTAAACTGGCAGTAACGCACAAAATGATATGCCGTTAAACTGGCAGTAACGCACACAGAACCATATGGCGTTAAACTGGGAGTAACGCACACAGAACTATATGGTGTTATACGGGCAGTAACGCAAATAAATATACAGTGTTCAACCTTCACTACACTGATGCTATCTGAACTGTCCCTACTCTAGCTATACACTAATGTAAAGATTAGTGACACGGTCTCACTACACTACACTGAAACTATCTGAGCTGTCCCTACTTTTACACTGAAACTATCTGAGCTGTCCCTACTTTACATATACACTAATGTATGTATGGATGACACGGTCTTACTACACTACACTGAAACTATCTGGGCTGTCCCTACTCTAGCTGCACACTTTGCAAAGCTGAATGATGGTCCTCCTCACTACACTCACACTATCCCTAGACTGACACTAAACTAATATTCTACACTGACAATTGAAGCGCAATAGCACAGTATAGCACACTAACTAACTAATAGCACTGAACAGACCCCTGTTCTATCTCTCTCCAGCGGAAATCACACTGAAAATGGCTGCCAGTGAAAGAATACTTTTATACTGTGGGGTGGGAATGAGCCATGATTGGATAAAGTTATGATGACAGTGTCTAATCATGACTCTGACAGTGCTCTGTGCCCTGATTGGCTGAAGCTTTCAAAGCTTCAGCCAATCAGGGCTTGCAATTCACTGTTAAGTGGCGCAATGCATTTTGGTCGGTTCGGGGGGGCGAACAAGCGGTCGAACGGCCCGTTTGTTCGGATGTTCGCCGAACGACTGAGCAACGAAAGTTTGGCCCGAACTTATGCTCGGGCTGAACAATTCGCCCATCCCTAATGGTGAATACTCTTTTCAGCTAAATTCACTCATGGTGGAAGAATGCTCCAACATCAAAACATGGTGCTTTTAGCCTTCATATATCAAATGTGCTGAAATGAAAACTGCTTGTTTTACTCTTAGCAAAACTATAAAAATGTCAATCAGAAGATCATTGGTTGCTAACAGTGATAGAGACATCGCAATTATCCGACATTTTTCATAAATGAGAACTGATGCAGTTTTTACATTTGCCAGGCACACTAGGACAATTTGCAGGTGTTGCTGACCTGGGGAACCAAGGAGGAAACCCAAGATTTGTACCCCAAATGCCCAGGTCAGCAATGCTCCTGGTTTCATCTGATGCATGCATACAGTGCAAATTTTTATTTTATGCATGCTTCCCATTACCTGTGAGTCCTCTGTAATGCAGTGATTATGTTGGGAATGTTTTGTGGCTGTTTATTAACAATGTCTGCATGCAGTAACATCTAGTAGAGCAAGACATTTGCTATGGTTATGATAGTTAATGTGTAGCAAAGCATGGCAGGTTTTGCATAGTTTTAATATTTGGTGAACCATTTGTAGAAATTATTTATAATCTACTATAACTACTGTATAGTATTCCCATTACAGCCCCCTCTCTGGATATTAAAAGTTCACTTGTCCATACCAGTGGTAGGAACACAGTTGCAGCTGTTCTCTTACTACCTATTTCTCTACCAACACCGTCCCAGCTCTGCAAAAGAGCATTAGCATAAGGATAAGTACATGACTTTGTGGTTTACTTATCCTCCTGAAACTGCTTATTCTTCCACCGAAATTGTCCACACTGCAGAACAGCTGCAGCAAGAGGATAAGTACATGCCTTTAATTTTGTAAAGTGAAGAAGTAGGGTTTGGTTGGTGACACATGCTGCTTCTGGTTTACTTATGTAGCGTTACCCCCATAAGGGCCACTGGATTTTTGGTTTCCCCTTTAGAAACAGAGCCAGGCAACAGGAATTTTCAGGTATCTACCCAGTATTTAAAAACCAGTCCAGGGTGCCTAATTTGGTTTTTAGTTTATTGGGGAATAAACCTAGATGGGGATGGGAAGATATGGGATGCCCAGAGCTGTAGTTGAATGTAACTTGAGGACTTAAACATTCCTCTGCTATCAAAAATCACACGGCTGTCCTCCTGTAGGATGTACGAATCAGCTTGACTGGTAAAGAAACAAGTTCAACAACACTGAATGCAGGTGCTTTACTTCTGTGGAAGTTGCCAAGGCACCTGGCTTTTTCTTGGAATTCCCAAGCAAGAGGTGTAGGGTAATTGTACTATATCACACTACACCTCACATATAATGAATGCAAGTACATAAACATATAAGGTGCAAGCAGCGCTAATCTTCACTAGCAGTCCATACAAACAGTCCAAATGAACAAGCTGGTGAATGGTGCATCCAAAAGGGCCAAAGCTGTACTCAAATCCTGACCGCCACCACACCACGTGAAAAAAAATCGGGAGGAAGGTCCCCCCTATATGGGAAAACTCACCAGGGGCAAGATATCAATAAGCATTCAGATCACACTGGTAACAATGTTCACTTCTCCTCCTTCCACGGTTCTATTCCCAGGTGTGTATGTCATAAAATCACTGATCTTAATTGGTCAGGGATGTACTGTCAATATGAGGTTGTCTCCATCAGTCATTCCTTTTCATTGCTAGATATCGCCAATCTTCTGGCTTAAATGACAGTCAGTGTCATTCAACTCAGTTTTTATGAGTCCAATTCTTGAGCACTGTTTAGTGCAATAGTAAGGACCACCAATCACTCTCTTACTGGAAATCAGAATTGAAAAATTACCTTAAGGGTCCATGACCTTATGTCTTTGACTAAATGCGTGAAGGTAGCACACCAGCAAACTATGGTGGTACACACTTTTCCTCTGTTTATGTTGATTTAATATGATAGATGTGTGTCCCGCCAGGATGCATTTTGCCTTCCAAAGTATGTGTATTTCTGTCCATCCAGTTCTGAGATTTACACAGCTCTGCCAAGAAGAACAGCCCGGTCTGGCAG
The DNA here is from genome assembly GCA_018402905.1 of Glandirana rugosa. Lineage (NCBI taxonomy): Eukaryota > Metazoa > Chordata > Amphibia > Anura > Ranidae > Glandirana > Glandirana rugosa. The sequence goes on from BLSH010504771.1 coordinate 270,593, forward strand.
TGGAGACTGAGTTGAATGACACTGACTGTCATTTAAGCCAGAAGATTGGCGATATCTAGCAATGAAAAGGAATGACTGATGGAGACAACCTCATATTGACAGTACATCCCTGACCAATTAAGATCAGTGATTTTATGACATACACACCTGGGAATAGAACCGGGGAAGGAGGAGGAGAAGTGAGCATTGTTACCAGTGAGATCTGAATGCTTATTATATCTTGCCCCTGGTGAGTTTTCCCATATAGGGGGGACCTTCCTCCCGATTTTTATCACGTGGTGTGGTGGCGGTCAGGATTTGAGTACAGCTTCGGCCCTTTTGGATGCACCATTCACCAGCTTGTTCATTTGGACTGTTTGTATGGACTGCTAGTGAAGATTAGCGCTGCTCGCACCTTATATGTTTATGTACTTGCATTCATTATATGTGAGGTGTAGTGTGATATGATTTGTGATATTTAAAGCGGCAGCTATCCGCTTTTTTTTGCATAGATACTTTGATCTTTTATGAATTTTTTATTCACTGTTATTTTATGTTATGCTTCACATTAGCATGTGTAGTAATTACTAACATTAGTGTTTTGCATCAAGAGCGCTGATACTAGTAATTTTTCTATTTTAGACTTATTTACTGGGTTGTTAGTCTTCAGGGTAATTGTACTGGCTCTGGATGGCTCTAAGCTGCCCCCCTGTGGATAGCTTGCGTGGTATTGCACCTGGCTGCTTCTTCTTTATAGGCTCTGGGGTGTGCTACTTGAAGTTACTCACTCGCCTATGAAAGATTCTGTAGCTCATGTGGCGACTGCTGAATAGGTCTCCTGCTGGACAGGTCTCCCAGGGTGGCTCACCTAGGCCTAGCTGAGGATGAAAGAGTGTGAGGCTTCATCTGCTGCTCTCTCTCTCTTCCTCTATGGCTCCTTCCTTCTAGCTTTTTCTGCCTGGAGGCAGAGGCCCCCCAGCACAAGGGTATCCTCCAGGACACTAGACCCTGGACTCTACCACATGACCAGGCTCCACAATACTTATGGGCTGTCTCTGCACCTTCTGGGCTATCCTCACCCAGGCATTGGAAGAGCCTCCATAAATATTCAGACCTAATCTCTGCCCCTTGCCCTCTAAGTTCTAGAATTCTCCAGAAGCTTCTAGAAACCAGGGGGAGGTGACAAAGACTGAGCTCTTGGAGCTCTGCCAAACTAAACAAATGATTCCTGGCTCCTTTGGCTACAAAGGAGCCCAACTAAATGTACCAACTGTACACAAGGGGTGCTACACTTATGCTCTTGAAACTCCTTATTTTTCTATTGACATTGTCCAAACTCTGCAGTAACAGCAGTACAACAGCTTTTGGGTACATGGCTTTAATTTTGTAAAAAAAAAAGTTGCTTATGTAAAATTATGAATTTGCAACCGCCATCCACAATTTGGTCCAAATACCTGCTCTCAACCGTACCATGCGCCACTGAATTGTGATCAGGTCCTACCAAGTCCAACCTCTAGCTATTCTCCACAGTGAAATTCTGGTGTTTGGTATCCTCCAGTGCTCTAGCAATCAAGGATAAATAAACATGGGGCGTCTGAATGAAGGCAGCCATCCAGTGTCTATTTGTTTTTCTTGCACAGCCAATGTTTCCATCTGTATTTTAAAGCACTGGCTATCCTTTTCAAAGGAGATTTATCCCATGTAGTGTGTAATATGATAGCTGATGGGCAAATCTTTATGGATTTTAATTGTGACTGGAGAATGCTGTTCAGTTTTAATTGTGTTGGGGATACCTTTGTTAATGGAATCTTTCTATTATATTGAATACTGATGGTCAAATCCTGTTTAAATGTAAATATAAGGGTTGACTCTTGTTTGTGATTGAAATCTCTCCATTATGTTGTACCGTGATGGGCAAATCCTCTTTGAGAATGATAGCTACATGGTGGCTTTACAAATGCTGTAAAATCCTTACTTCACTGTGTAAATCTCACAGTGAATGCTAAATAAATAGGCCCTCAAGTGCTCAAAAACCTCTAAATGTATATAAAAAAAAGTGTGATTATATTTTACTGAAGTCAGATTAATGCAAAATTTTTCTGATTGGTTGCAGGGCCAGGATGACGGAGGGGCCAAGCAGGCACCTGCCCTGGGTGCCGTGTTGAGGAGGGACGTGCTGGCGAATTAGCCACTTTTGCCACTCCTCACTGACAGCAGTGATTCACTACTGTCACAAGGAGCCAGCTACCAACTTCTGCTGGAGGAGGGGATTCAGATTTTTCCTCCCTCTAGCCTGTAGAGGGAGATAGGGAGCCTGCAATGAGACTGAGAACTCAATTCAGTCACAGCGCAGTTCTGGTGAGGAGTGAGGGCAGACTGTTCTCTTCCTCTTACCCCTTGCTATGTTACATGTCACATGACTGAAGAAGGGTAAGAAGAAGCAGCCTGTGTGTTAACTGTGATACAAGGGGAAAGGGGGGGCAACTAAGCCTGAGACCTCCCCTCACCTCTCCCCCTCAGAACCCCCCCACAGCTCCCCTCAGAACCCCCCCCCAACACCTTCCTTCTCCTCCTCAGACCCCCAATACCCCCACTCTCCTCAGAACCCCCCCTTCCCCAACCTCCCCTATTTTCTTCAGCCTCTCCTAGTCTCCTCTTAATTACACTAGGTGACATTTGTGCATTGCAGGAATGGGTAGAAAATCACATACATTCCTGCAATGCGCAAAAAAACTTTAATTGTAAATGGCACCCCCACAGCTTGCTTTTGCACTCATTTGCACACTCATTTGCCAACACTAAAAAGCATGGTAACAAAGTAGCAAGCGTTTCGGTGCGGCACAATTTTAAGGCTCTTTTGTGCATTTTCAGTGCATGGAGCAGCACATTGAAATGAATGGGCTGCCCTGTATGTGCTGTACAAAAACACACACACTTTGTCAGAACTGCAAAGCTGTGTATGCAGCTTTAAGCCCCATACACACGGGCAGAATGTCGGGAGACATTTGTCGGTTTTCAAATAAAAATGGCCAACATTCTGCCTGTGTGTACATCGGTCTGTCTGACAGAAGCCAGCCATTCAGCTGGCTTCTGTCAGATGAGCATGCTGGAAAATCAGCAGCCGAGTGACTCCTGATCAGTGCTCTCAGCAAATGGCAGAGAGCACTGATCGGAATGTTCTGGCGGGGGGGGGGGGCGTCAGAACACAACAGCTCAGTGGGGGAGACCGCTGGACTGACCTTGCATGGTTAGTACAGCGGCTCCGACCAGAGCTAAGAGCTTTAGGGTTAGTTTGTACTTGCAGTAGCCCTCTGAGGAGAGGGATTAAATTTTAGAAGGTATTTCACAGGCAGCGAGAACACATTGAGGTTGATTTATTAAGGGCAAATAGACCATGCACGTTGCTCGGGGGGGGGAAGACCCTAGGCTAACCTCGCAAATAAAAACCTTGTAAAAAAAACTGTTAGTGTGTACCCGGCTTAAGAACCCCCAATCCCATGCAAGGAAAATTAAAAAGCAGCATTTTTGCTTGCACATGATTGGATAATGGAAATCAGCAGAGCTTCCCCTCATTTACTAAGCACTGGAGCAACTGCTCTTGCAGAGTTCAACTGCACTTTGCAAAGTGCACAGTCCATTTACCCCATTATGTCTCCTCCTCACTGCCCGGTTTACACCCCCCAGAACTGACACTATCGTGTCAATACGCCATGCATTGGATGCTGTTGCAGCTCAGACCCTTTCACTTACATGGGTCATGTCCAGCAGACAGTACTGCTTGTCAAACATGATGGGGATCAGGGGAGGGCTGGCAGCCTTTGGCCTGGGGGGCAAGTCCAGTCAAGTGGCCCATTGAACCACCCAATCAGCTCACCATCCATGCACACCTGGTTTTATAACGGATATTGAGGTTATGAAGCAAGACAAATATGATACAATGTGTTAACATAATTTAATGTTAATAGCAACAAAGGAGCTTTAACAAAAATAATGCATCAATGCAGCCTCACCAGTGCCCATCAATGCAGCCTCACCACCCACCAATTCAGCCTCACCACCCACCAATGAGGCCTCACCAGTGCCCATCAACGCAGGCTCACCACCCACCAATGCAGCCTCACCAGTGTCCCCCCTTTTGCCTGGCCCCTACTTCCTTCCTCCACAAGAAGAAAAAAGTGTGAGTGGCAGCGGCCGTCAGCCATTTTGAATGTAAGTTAGGGTGGCCTGGGGGGCAATTGCCACCCTGCCCAACCCTCCCCTGATGGGGATAACTTTTGCTGTGCATGTATATATGCCCATACAGCTTCCTTTGCAGCTCAGGAAGGGGGAGATCGTAAAAATATGTTTTTACCACCAATTCACCCTGCAGGGCAAGTATAAACAAGGCCTTAGGGTTCATTCACATGGGCAGGGAGCGTGGTAAAAGCAAGCAGTTGAGCTAAATTTTTTCCACCTTCCGACCACCCACCTGTACAAGGAGCTCAGGGCTGTACACATGCCATGGCCTGATGGTTTCCTTCACAGCTGTGGCAAAAATGAATGGAACAGGGTCACACTGCAATTGTATGCAATACACAGTGGGTCAGTGGGGTTAAAACAGGCAGTGAGCAGGTGAAATATCGTCTCTTCACTGCCTATCAAACGTGCTCTGAAAATTGATCTGCCACAGATCATTTTTCAGAGGGACAGAAAATCAAAGCTGCACATCTGAATAAGCCCTTTTGGACTCCTAATCTACCTCAGAGCCTCCCTAGATCCGTACCCCTCAGAGCTCACCTCCCCTTTCTCTCCTTCATCCCACTGACAGTCCTCCTCAGACTGACACCAGCGATGCAGCGGCAGTTCCCAAAGACCCTGATGCAGCACCCTTGTTCCTCTTAGCTACACCACTGACACAGGGATGTTTTTTCCTTCCAGTGACACCACCGACACAGGGCCATTTTTTTTTCTTCGCTATAATAAGATCCTTATTTGTTCACTGATTTTAAACTCTTCCGTTTTCTGCAGGGCACCACTGTACCGTTATTAGTTCTACCCCTTCCACTTGGGGAGTGCAGTTTGCCATCTTCGCCCTGGGTGCTTGATAATCTAGGCCCTGCACTGATTGGTTGTTATTGGTTACTTCTTTTTGCCTAAGGCTCCATTCACACCTGGGTGTTTCGGAATTGGGGACGATTCTGCCCATGATTCCAGAATCGTGGCAAAACACGGGATACGTTTGTGATGCCATTTCTTCTTATGGCACCTAATCGCAGTGTGATTTTGTTGCAGCTGTCGAACGATAAATCGCAACACACAATGCTATCCTCCAAAAGAAGCTCCTTCTCCTTTTTCAGCTACAAGCTTCATGCGTTGCAGATGTGCCATGATTGCCACGCAATTTATCGTGCAACAACAGCAGCAAAATCTCTCTGCGATTGGGGTACCATTCAATCGCCCATGGTTCCGGGACTACCCAGGTGTGAATGGAGCCTAAAAGTGCTTCACTGCAGAACAATGAGTCTTTCAGAATTCCAAGTAATTTATTATAAACAGGAGAAACAAAAAAAATCTCTTAATGAGTTTTTTTAAAGATTGACAAAAGAAGGCCTTAGTGACCTTGGAGGGGTATTAAGTGATGACCCCTGAACAGATCCTCCTAATGTTGCTTCAGGTATGCAATGTCATCAAAGGGCTAAATGTATAAACAGAATACAGTAAAACCTTGAATTGCGAGCATAATTTGTTCCAGAATCATGCTTGTAATCCAAAGCACTTGTATAACAAAGGGAATTTCCCCATAAGAAATAATGGAAACTCAAATGATTCGTTCCACAACCATTTACAGGTATTCATTAGTCCTTCAGTTTACAGTCCGTAGAAAAAAATTATAGCAATTGTGTAACCATAAAATGTCCATCCACAAATGGCAGCCTCCACAAGGGGATTTGAAGCAAAATCCAGCAGGAACTACAGAGTATAAAAGAGAAGAGGATGGTCTATCTATGTGGACAGCTTTACCCAGGATGCCTGCATACTTAGGTGTGCCTCTTAATCATCAACCATGTGAGTTGCTAAATGTTGTACCTTCAATAAATGTAACCATATTGCTACACGTATTGCTACACCTAGAGGCGTCTCTCTCCTCTTTTATACCCAGTTGTGACGTGACCCTACTCATATCAAAAACATTTTCTTGTCTTGCAAAACACTCTCAAACCAAGTTACTCTCAATCCAAGGTTTTACTGTACTGGAGTTAGTACTGGAAGCCTGTGGTCTGTTAGGACATGTTGTAGTGTGGGCAGGTTACTCAGAAGATATTCTGACGCATGTAGAGGCAGCTCTTGTTGAATTAGAATAAACACAGCAGGGAAGGAGTTTGACAAACTGGAGTATCTGTGAAATCAAGGATTGCACTAAAAAATGGTGTAAAATGTACTATTTTATATATTCTACTTTAGTTAGAATATATAAAATATATCTTTTATATATTCATTTATCATTAATAGTCACATATAGCTGATAAATAGTATAACTGCTAACTTGCCAGCTTTCATAAACATTATTAGTCAGCCACCGCCGCCACTGGTAGTAATACCCAAAAACCCTGATGCACAGCAGCCCAAGTTTGGAGACCTCTTATCTAAACCAACAGGAATACTGGTATGGAGTGCGGATAGGTACAAGAGGAATGTCAATGTGTGCTTTGTCCAATGGCTGCAAACAGATGGAGTTCTGCAATACAAGTCACCAAGACCTTACTTTAGCTTTCGTAATATGTAACCAATTACCAGTTTGTTTTTATCAAATACAAAATACTGAAATTTTATGTTTCTCAAGACAGTAATGTCTTTAATATCAAATGGCCGTCGGCTGTTGCTATACTTACATATACGTTTTATGCCCTGTTTCCTAATGTATTGCCAGACCAAATAAATTTCTCATAACCACTCTCCATGTTGCACCACTCACCAGAATGCTCTGTTTTCACTCCCTATGTTGTTAGCCTACCCAAAGTTTGCTTTGGACAGAAGAAACACCATCTACTGGGTTGTTAAATTGTAGTGCATAGTCTTAATGTGGAATTCCAGTTAAAAATGACCCTTAATTTCTATGTATAATATATAAAAATGTTATATTTTGCAATTATGAAATTGCTAAAAGTCTGATTAGAAGCAACAGTCTAATCTAGACATTTAGCAACTTTCCTCTGCTTCACTGATGGTGAGCCACAGGTGGTTGCTCACAGGCACATCCTGGTACAGTTGTCAGTGCCCGCCAGACCCCATCCCTGTTTTGCCCAGCCCCACCCCCATCCCAGCCCCATCTATGATGTCATATGTACACAAAAACAAGGATCTAGTGGATGACGGAGATTTTTAGGGCAGCAAAACACTCAACACAACTTGTTAATAAAAATTGATACAAAACTTTATTGTTAAAAAGTTAAAACCTTTGAGACCAAGAATTCTTTGTATATCTCACATCCTAAATAGGATCAAAAATCCATGCAAAACTGCATATCATGAACAGTAGGTTCTAAATAACTTCAGATTAAAGAGGCATGCAGTATTTTTACAACCAATTATATCATGCCCCATGCATTTCGAGGCTTGCTCTTCCTCAGGAGAAATCCAATGGACTTTTATATTGGATAAAAGTGAAAATTCCAAATGCACATAAGGCCTCATGTACACTGGGCGCTATTAAAAAGGCAGTAGCATTAGCTGTAGAAAGCTGTAGCCATAGAATGAGTTTTGCAGTAGCGTTTGCATATTTTAGCTTTTTTTAATAAAATTATATTCTGACAAAAGCTAATGACTCAAAAATGCTGATAAACCCCAAATAGCTGCGTTTTTCAGTGTTTTTTAAGCTTTTTTCAGCGTTAGAGCATTTTTACAGCTGAAAAACTCCTCGTAAAACCCACTTGTTCTGGGGGTTTTTTCCAGCCATAAAACGCCCCTGCCAAAAAACGCTGATCGCAGCCTATGTGTTCATGGTCACATAGAATAGCTTGCTGGGGAGTTTCCTGGTTGCAAAAAAAAAAAACACCTGAAGCCAAAAACATCAGCTGTAAAAACGTCCAATGTGCATGAGGCCTTAAGAGCGCCAACTACACAAATATCAAATAATAACAATGAAATTAAATTAAATGGCTCATTTGGCCATGTTGGGCATTGTGCACATGTGCAGAAGGGGATCCATGGGAGGGCACTGTGAGCAATGTTCCCACGGCCATTTTGACCACATTGGGCATTGGGTTCATGCTCGGGGGGGGGGATCCATGAAAGGGCACTGTGAGCTTCTTCCTAAGCTTTGGCGCTGTTGGGATGCTGTTCATCCAGCGGGCCACTCCTTGATTGTGGTTCAGCTGCTGCCAGCAGCCTCCCTTTCCTGTTTATTCAATATCAATGGGGTCCATGCGCTGGCATGGCTGATGCTGTAGTGTCTATGGTCTGGATGGTGGTGGTGGGCCATGCTTTTGGATGGGCTCCAGGAAATTCTTTACTGAAGGTAGTTTCTCTATATTATTTATATGTTTTAGTTTATTTAGTTTTATTTTAATATTACGATTATTGTTTTTATGTTTTTGTAGTTGGTACTCTTTATAAATAAACTATATTGCCAAAAGTATAGGGATGCCTGTTTTTGCACGCACATGAAAATTAATGGCATCCCAGTCTTAGTCCATAGGGTTCAATATTCAGTTGGCCCACCCTTTGCAGCTATAACAGCTTCAACACTTCTGGGAAGACTGTCCACAAGGTTTAGGAGTATGTCTGTGGGAATGTTTGACCACTCCTCCAGAAACGCATTTGTGAGGTCAGGTACTGATGTGTGGATGTGAAGGCCTGGCTCACAGTCTCAGGTCTAAATTATCTAATTAAGGTGATCTATAGGGTTGAGGTCGGGACTCCGAGCAGGCCACTTAAGTTCCTCCACCACAAACTCGCTCATCCATGTCTTTATGGACCTTGCTTTGTGCACTGGTGCACAGTCATGTTGGAACAGGAAGGGGCTATCCCCAAACTGTTCCCACAAAGTTGGGAACATGAAATTGTCCAAAAGCTCTTGGTATGCTGACGCCTTAAGAGTTCCCTTCACTGGAACTAAGAGGCCAAGCCCAACCCTTGAAAAACAACCCCACACCATAATCCTCCCTCCAACAATTGATTTGGACCAGTGCACAAAGCAAGGTCCACAAAGACATGAATGAGTAAGTTTGGGGTTGAGGAACTTGACCGACCTGACCTCAACCCGATAGAGCACCTTTGGGATGAATTAGAGCAGAGACTGAAAGCCAGGCCTTCTCGTCCAACATTAGGTGCCTGACCTCACAAATGCGCTTCTGGAAGAATGGTCAAACTTTCCCATAGACACAATCCTAAACCTTGTGTACAGCCTTCCCAGAAGAGTTGAAGCTGCTATAGTTGCAAAGGGTGGGCCAACTCAATATTGAACCCTACGGGCTAAGACGGGGATGCAATCAAAGTTCATGTCAGTGTAAAGGCAGGCATCCCAATACTTTTGGCAATATAGTGTATTTACATGTTTCTAAATATATATATATATAAAATGGAAAATTGTATCAAATACTTACCGTAATTTTCCTTTCCTGACGCCAAACCATGGCAGCATACTAGTGATAGAGCTCCGCCTCTTGACCACTCCCTCAGGACCAGTGAATAGCATAAAAAAAGGCATGGTTAGCCCCCCCATTCTTTGTAACAAGCTACATACCGAAACGCACAGGGTGGGCCCGTATGCTGCCATGGTTTGGCGTCAGGTAAGGAAAATTACGGTAAGTATTTGATACAATTTTCCGTTTTCCTGACGCCAACATGGCAGCATACTAGTGATAAATAACTAGCTGACAGGGTGGGTTCTACTTGCCAAACCAATATTCTAATTAGGATGGGACAGTGGACTGAATAGTCCTTCCTACAAAGTCCTCTGATGACAAGGCACCTAGGTCTACTCCGTAAAGTTTTAGTAGGTATGCTGGGATGACCATGATACTTCTACAGATGGATACTTTAGATGCTCCCAAGTGGGCTGCCTATGAGACTGCAACCACTCTGGTAGAGTGCACCGCCGCTGACTGAGGCTTACGCCCCCTCACCCTATATGCACCACCAAGCCTGCTAGAGTTCAGGCAGTAATCTCTTTTCCTTGATGATCCCCGGCTGAAATGACAAAAGGCTTATTAGATGATCTGAAAAGACCAATTGTGGATAGGTGCTTCTTTTTGAAAACGTCTAGGTCGTGTGACTTTCCTCTGTGATGTTCTGGAAATTTAGGCAATTCCCAGATGTCTGTTAAATAGATACCTTTGATACAAGATGACCTACAAGACAGCCCTCTACTCTTTTTGCAAAGAAAACTTTTTTTTTTTTTTTTGAAGCTCCAAGAGCTTGAATCTCAGACAAACTTCTGCTTAAAGTTTTTGCAATAAATACTGTCTTGTAGGTAATGGCCCAAACCAAATACTGCTTTGTTGGAGCAAACGGTTGAATGGACAAGTGATCCAGCAACACCAATCAATCCCACTGGGAAAGACTCCTTTCCGTTTATAACTGAATCCTTAAGACTGCCTTCAAAAGTCGTGCAGACTGAAGGATTCTTGGCCCATTTAAATTTGTTATTGCCAATATAGCTGACACTTGCCAGCTCAGTGAGGATAGGCTAAGGTTCATGTCCAACCCGGCCTAGAGGAAGTATAGAACAGCTGGGGGCAGTAGGATCAACGTCTCACCCTACCGAGATAACGCAAACTTGCTCCAGATTTAGGCATAGATGTTGTAAGTAGAGTGCCTTCTAGCACTCAACAAAGTAGAGATTGCTCTGGAGCAACCGAGTTCCCCCCCCCGCGCCTCCCCTATTAGCACCCCGCTTGCAGTCCCGGTCTGCATATGTGCATAGGGGAAATATCTTCTGTATTCTGAAGCGAATAGCCAAGGAAACCCGAGGGCTTCATGGCCAATATGGAGGATTGGCTATGACAACCATGTACTCCCTTGACAGACTCTAGAGGAATCTCATTACAAGAGATGTTGGGGGGAAAATATATAATCTAGATTACAGCCCCAAGGAGAGACGAGACCGTATGCCCCCTGCACCTTGGGGTGCGGAAACAAGGCCAGACATACAGACATTTGTGAAGAGGTCTGTCTGTGGTAGGCCCCACCTATGGACCAGCTCAGAGAAGACCTGGGATGTAGACCCACTCATGCTCTGGGAAGCTTGCATGATAGTAGGTCTGCCTATGTGTTCAAAAGTCTGCTGGGAGGTAAACTGCTTCCTGAATTTGCTAGTGATCTTCCATCGCAGACGTTATGGGTTTCACCTCTCTCAGTAGCATACTGCTGATAGGGAGAGTTCCTCCCTGGAACTGAATATAGGCAACTGCTGCCCTGTTGCTCAACTGCAAGGAGACTGGTCTTCCCTTGATTCTGTGTAGCAAGGCTAAAGTGCTAAAAAGGCTGTTTGAACTTCCAGCGCATTCGAGACTACCCTCCTTGGCTGGAAATGTCCATTTGCCTTGAGCGACAGTCCCTCACAGTGTGCCTCCCAGGCTGTCTTGCCAACATGATTCATAACAATGACCCAGTGTAATGATTCAAAAGGGCCGTGACTTCCTCAGGGTCTTTCCATCACCATGGACCGCTACTCATACTGAGTGACACTGTTCTCAACTGTGCTCGATCCTGTTTCCTCCCTTGCACTAAGAATCCTAGTTGAAACTTGCGCAGGCGCCCATGGAATCATCGGTATGCATGAAGACATTGAGCCCAGAAGACTGAGGCACTGAGAAGCCATCAAACAAGTGAAGGTAGCTATCCTCAGAATTCTCTTCCTGACTGTCACTGCTTTCTCTGATGTAAGGAAAACAGTGGAACTAGCAGAGCACCCCCATCTGCACTAACTGTTGGGTTGGAGAAATTCAGCTTCTCTTTCCCCTAATTTTTTATTTTTTTTGAAGTTGATAACCCAGCCATATCTCTGCAGGGTATGCATGAGGACCTCTTGGTGCGACATCAATAGTTCCAGTCCCCTGGATAGAAGAAGAATGACATCCAGGTAGTGACAAACCCGGAGATCCTGTTCTCTGAGTGGAGCTGACACGGCACTGAGACCCTTGCCAACATTCTCAGAGATATTTATTATTTATAGGCCACAAGGTAGGCTGTTAAAGTGGAGATGCGTCTAATCGATCACCAAACTTACTTATTTTGGAAAGAAAAGATAATTTGGGATGTGAGGATAGGCATCCTGACAATCCAGCAGTAGCATTCAGCCGACTGCTTGTACTGTTTTAATGGACTCCATCTTTTTTTTTTTTTTTACAGTAAAAGTAATGGACTCCATCTTAAAGATCTCCAAGAGGGCCAACAAGGTTTAACCTCTTTCGATCTACAACTGGACACTAGCCTCCGTCCCCTGCGAACTACAAACAGGGTTGGGTAGAAAACCTGCAGTCTTTCCTGTGAATAGGACTGGGACAATGACTCCCTGAGTCTAAAGTGTCTGTAAGTATTGTAGCAGCCCACCCGCTTTTGCGGTGGATTTGGCGGAGAAATGGTCAGGAGGAGGAGCAGTGAGGAATCCCTGAAGTGACCATGAGTGCCTAATACCTTCCTCCAAGAATCTGTACAACACGCTGTCCAGAAACCCATAAAGCGTGCCCTCTGGCTCCTACCTCAAGAGTCTGGGCATGCGCTCATCAAAAGGGCTTAGTGGGCACTTGTGGTATACCCAAGGGTTTTCACTTATGGGCCTTGTGAAAGGTTGCCTGAGTTCCCTTACATCCTCTACTTGGGACCCTGGCCCAACAGCTGGCCCCAGGCTCCCTGGACCTAGAGAAGCAGAACCTGCCGGGAGAAATATTTTCTTTTCCTTTTGTTTCCGGTCTTATGGGAGCAGATCAGACTTACCGCCTGTCACTTATGATATGGCTGTCTCCAGTTTTCTTCCAAACAGAGATCTTCTGCCATAAAGTGACTCACACCAATCTTGTTTTTAGGAAGCAAGACACCGCCCAGGGTCTCAACCATAAGGCCCCCTTAGCCATGACCGAGTATAGCATTGCTACGGCCAGGCACCTGGTTGAAATTATTGCTGCAATAAAGTTCACAGACACATTCATCTTGGCTAGGGTACGAATGATATCAGCGTTATGGATTTCCTCTCCAACAGGTGTTTCTATCTCCTGGACCCAAAAAGCACTAGTCACCCAGCCCATGTAATGGCCTGCATGACCATCTGGGTCCACTGTTCCATGAAGGAAAACAAAACTGAAACCAAGCAGCTCCGGGTCTTCCTCTGATGAAGAGGAGCTATTATCTGCAGGCTGATACTCACCAGGGTAGCCCAAGCCTCAGCCCACAGACACTTACATAATGGCGGATTTTGCTCCTAAAGAGAAAACACTGCAGGGCCCCACAAGACCCACAGAAGGGGCACCCAGGCTTTTTAGCGCATTTAGTGGCCCGAGCACTGGGTCTTCGCACTGGGAGTCCAAAATAGCATCTTACATCATAATTAATAAAGATATCTGGTGTTACCTGCTAACTGCGAACTCCTCCGGCCAGTCTTTACTCACCAGCCTATTGGCTACAGGAGCTGTGCCACAGGCCCTGCAGGATTCTTGCTGGGGCATTGGCGTTGCTCTGGGGAAGAGGCGATAAGACGTCTTCTTTGGAACCTTTTCCCTTGAGTGGATGCGGCATCTGCAGTTACACTCTTATGGAGACCTCCGCCTTTCCCTGGCTCTTGATTTTTGAGAGCATGAGCATGCGGGGCTGAACACACTCAAAGCAATCCGCATAAGGAGGCACTCTTTTCCTGCAAACTTACCAACACGGTGGTCCCGTACCTTTGAATTTGAGGGTCTTTTTGCATAAGCGGTGACTGACTCATGGCTTTAGGACAAATAGGACGGCCAGCTGAAATGAGGATAGTCAGAAAGGAAAATAGCACTACAGATAGAAGGTCTTTTGACATTAAAAAGAGGAGCAAAAAAAAAATATATGCCTCCATAACAAACAGAAAATAAAAGTTGTTTTTTACCAAAATAAATAAATACACACACATATATATATATATACACATGTATACATACACACACACACACACACATACATACACTTCTCTCTTTTTTTTTTTTTTCAAGTAAAAGAAACAAATGAATGCAGTATACATACATACATACATACATACATATACACACATATATATATATATATATATATATATATATATATATATATATACACACACATACACACACACACAAACATTTTTTTTTTTTACCAAAATAAATAAATACATTTATATATATACACACATACATTTCTCTTTTTTTTTAAGTAAAAGAAACAAATGAATGCAGTATACACATACATATACACACATATATATACACACACACACACACACATTTTTTTTTTTCTTTGGTGTACTACCTGCTAAAAATGAGCAGGGGGAGCTCCCCCAGGACTGCATCCTTCATTGCTAGCAACAGTGGGCTTTTACCCATAAGCAAAATGGCCAGAGCAGTCCAATTATGTCATCAAGACACCCCAGGCAGCATGGTCTAGCCACATGGCAAACAGAACACAAACAAACATGGAGACATGGGAGGCACTCAAAAGAGAAACAGACCAAGGTAAGGGAGAACACATATGAAACAGCACAGAATAAAAGATAGGCAGCCCTGTATGGTGCAAGGAACCAAAAAAGGAAAATGAATGAAATAGCTGGCCCTCCCAAGCCTCAGCCCACAGACACTTACATAATGGCAGATTTCGTTCCTAAAGAGGAAACACTGCAGGACCCCATCAAGACCCACAGAAGGGGCACCCAGGCTTTTTAGCGCAATTAGCGGCCCAAGCACTGGGTCTCCGAAACTGGGAGAGCCTGAACCCAGACGGTTACTGCACAGAGGCAGAGGTAGGGACATAGAACTGCTTACTCTTCACTGGTGCGTGGAGGTATGAGGAAAAAAAGAAGAATGGGGGGGCGGCTAACCATGCCTTTTTTTTATGCTATTCACTGGTCCTGAGGGAGTGGTCAAGAGGCGGAGCTCTATCACTAGTATGCTGCCATGTTGGCGTCAGGAAATAATTTTTTATTTATCTTTTTATATTACTTTTTCTTTTTTGATTTGCCATCTTATTTTTTTTTTGTTCTTGTTTTTTGTGTTTAGTATTTTGGGTTAATATATGTATTTTATAGCGCTTTTGGAATCTCTGCAGTGTTCTGGCTAGATCCCCTTGCTTCTAACTTCAGCTTGTTCAATTGAGCTTTGACAAAAAAAAACCTGATTGGTTTCTATGCAGAGCTGCACCAGATTTTGCACTCTCCAGTTTTAGTAAATCAATCCCTATGTTTTACATTTTACATACACATTTGTCTACATGTCGGGAATGTGCACGATTTTGCGTGCATTCCCTGACATGCAGTAATGTGAACCAAGCCTTAAGCCTCGTACACACGGGACGACGATCATACGTACGATCGTCTCAAATCGTATGTTGCATAACGTAACTTGCATACTGACTGCACTACACGATCGTACGACCACAGAAAGAACGTTCAGGTGCATGTAATTAGCATCCGGCCGTTTCTGACTTCGGAGCATGCGTGTTTTGCACAATACAACTTGTTGTACCAACTGCTCTGTACAACGGTCGTATGAGCGCTTGTTGGTACGACCAAGTTTTCTAGTCTGCTCATACAACTCCCTTGTACGACCGTCGTATGTTCGGCTGTTTTAATTGCACATACGAACGATCGATATCGCATACAACGGTCGTTAGTACGATCTGTTGTATACGATCGTCATCCCGTGTGTACGAGGCTTTAGACTGCAGTGCCTTGAGACTGAAAATACTTTTCAAGTTGAGATAAACAGGTTTAACTAATTGTGGGGCATTAATTGAACACAAGCCTTTGCTTCTAATTTAAGCTCATTTTTGTCTAACATATTAAAATTGTGCTAAAGAAATACTTCTTCTTGCCTATAGTAAGTAATCAATCATCTCTGCCACATTAAAAGTTAAACAAAAATTCTAAATGGTTTTCATTATCAACAACATTTTTTCTGCACTATAAAATGTTTTACCACTTACACTTTCAAACAGCATTCAACACACTTTCGAGGACAACTCCACTTTCATTAAAAGGATAAAACATAAAAATTGAATATTAACTATTAGCTATCTCAAAGCTATGCAGCATTAATCTCCCAGGCCCTGTGGCAGATACAATGTGACAGATGCTTCAACATTAGTCAAGTGACTTTAGCCATCAGGGAGTGTCCAATTTTTTAATCAAAAGGGATTTTTGCATTAATTACTATATACTGATTAAGAGTTACAGCCTGGGGAAAAAAATTAAAAGTCAGCAGCTAAAAATACCGTAGCTGCTGACTTTTAAAGCAGAGTTCCACCCACAACTTTCACTCCTCACCATGCAGCACTAATGTGCATCCTTAAAATTAATTGACAATTTATTTTTTTTTTTTCTGTTTACTTGCCTGATTATGTCTAAATCTAATTTTACTTCCTCCTTTATGGGCGCTGTACATCAATTCCAGCTGTGCATTGGCTCCCGGGAGATCTTGGTCAGCTTGACATGCACTGCTCCCGTAACATTTAACATTGGCTTCTATGGAAAATCTTGGTCAGCTTGACATGGCACTGCTCCAGTGCCATTTCAAGCTGACCAACATTTTCCACAGAAGCCAATGTTAAAGCAGAGTTCCACCCAGAATTTTTTTTTTTTGGCATCCACTCATTTAATACTAAATAGATGTAACCTTTTGTTTCCTTACTTTCAAACCGCCTAGTAATTACATGTATTTTTTACTCACAATTTTGTTTCTCTCCCTGCTGGACTTTTCCATTTTAGGTGAGGGCATCTGAAGCCCATCCGTAGTCTCCTGGCATCTCTTCCTGAAAGAAGTGCATGGTGGGTAACCATCATGCACTCCTCGATCTCGGTCCGCCTTAAATCGCGTCATTTCCTGTCTGGAAATAACACGATTTTACAGTACAGGGAAGCCCATTGACTACTGAGAAATGATGAGTCACATCTCCCTGGAGGCCAGGCGAAGCAGGAAGTGAGGGGAAGAGCCTTGGACCTAAAAGGGGCAGATTACAGAGACCATCTAGCAACAAGAGACTTAGGGTGAGTATACATTTTTTTTTTCCCTTCAAAGGTAAGTCTATATAGGCAAAGGATTTGAATGATGTAAAAATAAATTTCTGGGTGGAACTCCGCTTTAAATGTTACAGGAGCCATGCCATGTCAAGCTGACCAAGCTTGCACTGCACAGGCACGGGATCAATAGGTGCATGCTGGGTAGCCAGCAAGCACGGAATCCAGGAAAAAGGAAACTGTGGCTTCAGATGCCCACACTGGAGATGGCCACGCTGTGGAGGAACTTCACAAAGTAAGAAAACGATGCTGCACAAATAGAAAACTGGGCATAGTTTACAGCACACCTTTGTTACATTGCACGAGGCATGAGTATTTTTATCTTAAGTGCCCATTCACATAGGGGCGACTTGCGATCCGACTTGAGTTGCCTCAAGTCGCCCCAAGTCGCTTGACATCTGAAATCCCATTGAAATGAATGGGAGCCGTCTTAATATACGCGACTGAAGTCGCTCCGACTTCAAGGCGACTTCTGAAAAGGTTCCTGTACTACTTCTAGGCGACTTCTATCCGACTTGTGCCCATAGGATTCAATAGAAGTCGCCTCCAAGTCGGATCCCCCATCTACATGGAAGCGACTAAAGAAAAGAATTTATCCAGGGCAACCACCTCCCTCCCCGCTCTGATTGGCCACAGGCAAAGTCGCCTGGCATAGTCAAGCTTGAAGTTGCCTGCAAGTTGCCTCCAAGTAGCCTGCAAGTAGCCTGCAAGTAGCCTGCAAGTAGCCTGCAAGTTGCCTAGCAAAGTCGTGCCTGAAGTCGGATCGCCCCTGTGTGAATGCAGCCTAAAAGTCATATTTCGCTCCACTTTAATATAAGGACACTTACTCGTTTAGGGAGCCCATGATGTCAGCACCCCAAGTCGATCCGTCCATCGGCTTCGGGTGCAGGCGCCGGCATTGCAAGTAAGGGAAACTGGTAGTGAAGCCTTCAGGAGTGGCGCTTTCTGGTCCTGTCGTCTTCTGGGACACCCATAGGTCCCATAAAGCAACGTGGGGAGGGCACAAAAAAAACGCAGAAGTGATGTACCCCGCCGCCGTGACATGGGACGGAGGTCCCGAAGAATACCAAAAAGGTATGAAAAAGAAAAAAAATATGTATCCAAAAATGAGGGGGGTGGGGTGTTCTTTTGTTTCCAATGGAGTTCAATTATAGCCTGGAACTCCACTTTAATGAAGCACAGTTATTAAGTGTGCTCTCACTGTTTTTCATGCAGGGTGCAAACACCATAACAGATCAGTGCTGCTCCAAGCCTGCAGTGTTAGGCCATAGGCAATTCGAATCTTGGCCAGTTTCTGCTGAGAATCGAACCATGTATCAACTTTGGTACAACCAGTCTGTCTGATTTTTCACGCGACTACCGCTAGCTATAATCACTGTCTTCTCCCGGCCATTGTTCGGCCGGAGGGATCCCACTGACTGTGTTGGTGGGGGACTCAAGCTAATTTTTTTACTGCAACCTGTGGCTGCATGAAAGAAATTTGCTCCTTGTATGGGCTGCTTCAGTACCTTATTCCTCTACCAATAAGTCCAATCTGGGTAAAATATGTCAGAGGGGTGTGACTGATGTGCTGGGATCTGAGCTGAAGCCAGTTTTTCATTGACCTTACATTGCGGTTGAATACATTGTGTGGCGATATCTGCATGCTATATTTCATACAGGTTAGCAGCTGCGCTTTCCCAAAGACTCACATCAAAGATGCAGCATGCAGGAATTTTGGTGCGCTTTCTGAAAATGCACTAAAACTGGAGGTCCTCATAGAGGTCTTTGGGAAAGCGCAGCTAACCTGCATAAAAATTGCAGGTCAACTGCACTTAAGCAAAAGCGCAGTGGGGCATTGTGAAGCCACCCAAAGTTTGTCACTTCATTTCTTTAAAATAGAATACATTTAAATTACACGTACTGTGTGGCTGATTAAATGCAGTTAAAGTGGTAGTAAACCCATCCATTTAACAGTTTAAAAATCAGTTACATATCCGGCACGTGCCAGAGCTGTAACACTCCCATTGGTTGTGCTCTAAACCAAACTGTCAAACCATCCAATAGCTGGTGTCATAGATGATCACATGTGCAGCATCATGGCAGTTGTAGATTAAATAGAGGCCAAGATGGCAGCTTCCTTGGCTGAAAATGATAGGAGGGTTTACTACCACTTTAAAGCATAGAGTGAATCTAACTGCAGTCCTAATCAGCCAGAGAACCTGTGTAATTCTTGTAAGTTCAATTTAGGAAGAAAAAAGTTGCAACTCTAAGGCCTCATGCACACAGGACGTTTTTACAGCTGCTGTTAGGGGCGTCTGACGTTTTTTTTTAACTGCCTCTAAAAGCCCCTCCATGTTAGCCTATATGTCCATGCACACATAAACTGTCAGAAGCGTTTGGAGGCATAAGCATTTAGGGGCAGTAGAAAAAAAATGATAGCCTGTGCTTCCAGGAGCAGTAAAAACGCAAAACGCGGCTAAACGAGGCAAAACGTTTTTAGACATTTTTACATTATATGGAGTGAAAAACGTCCAAAAACACAAACACAGCAAACCGCTAATTGCAAAACGCGCTGCTCTAACGCTGACATTTTTAAAACGTCCTATGTGCATGAGGCCTTAGATTTACACTTCATTTGGATGAGCTGCTGTACCTACAAAAGCTGCACCTTTACTAAAATCACAGCCGCAAGGAAACTGTATAGTGATATGTGGTTCGGACTTCCAAGCACAGGAAAATGCACTGAGGTTTCCAGTGCATGGGAGTGCCATTTAGAATGAATGCCCCCCCGCCCCCCGCATGTCTGCGTAGTGTAGAAATCTTAGCTGCAGTGAATGATCCTATAATAACTACATATTCCCCATTCATATAACATGTGACATTCTGTGAAAATAATAATACAAACACTTTTCTGACTAGGGTAAAGGACGGAAAGGGGCCAGTGGCCATCTAGACTTCTGTAAAGAGGAACTTCAGCCAAAAGGGAAAGCTCCACTCAACCCCCCCCCCCCCCCTTTACATTTGGCACATTTTTTGGGGCAGGGGAGTGGCTACCTGATTTTGACAGGTACCTGCCCCCCCCACTTCCACTCGGATCACCGCAGCGATCTGAGCGGAGGTTCGCCCCCCCCTCCTTCACCCACAGCCTTCTGGGTCCCAGAAGACTGCAGGACCAATCAAAAAGCAAAGAAAGACTCAGGCTTGCAGAGTTGGAAGCCAGCTGTGACACTGCATCACTGGATCCAGGGACACGAAAATGTCCTTATATTAAAAGTCAGCAGCTACAGTATTTGGCAGCTGCTGAATTTTAATTGTTTGGAGGAGAGACTGAAGCTCTTCTTTAACATACTGTAATGTTAGAGGAAGTTAATCCCACCAACAACCAGGGGCTTATTTATGGATGGTGCAGCCTCCTCCAATGGTCACAGCCTTGTGCCTGAAAACTTCTCCAGTGCCATTCATGTCCGAGCAGTCACCCTCCATAGATGTGAAAGCGGTCCCCCCACAGTAGAGGTTCTTAACATATGACTGAGGAGATTTTAAGGAGAAAGCTGTAAACTTCAAAGAAGGCCATCACCAAGGAGAAAGCTGTAAACTTCAAAGAAGGCCATCACCAACAAGAAGAGATAAAAACCCATTTTGATTAGGAGGCTCTAGTTTAGGTTGGGTATGGGAACTAAGGAGGATGGGTTGAGGAATTGTTACTGGCGAAGGTGTCCTTTAAAAAGTTCCAAAATCCTATTGTTTTTTTAAGCATATGCTTCATCACTTTGGTGCCTAGACACATGACCTTTGCCAGATGATTCTGGTTATACACCTGATTATGACCATAAATGGTTTATAAACACCCTGAGCATATGGACATTTTTAGAGATAGTATTAAAAATACTAGAGTCTTTATTCAGTACAAGTTGTGATAAAAGATTTTTTTCCTCAGTCTTGATGTATTAATCTTAAACTGCAGCAAGACAAACAAAGGACACGTTTCCATAAAAGAAAAAAACATCCCAGCCTTATGTATTTATGCATAACGGAGCCTGTATAGTACAGACTTTGCTGACAATTTGCTTACAAGTATAAATGTATTATCATTAGAAAGGACCTGAGTGTTCTTCAGGTCAGGAAATTCTAATACATTTATTTTTTATTTTTTTGCATGAACAGCTTGAAACATTATACTCTGCACTTTGTTGCAAGGCACTAGAGCAAACAGGGAGCTGACTGTTGTAGCTTGTATCTAAAAATATGTCATAGTATGTTCCCTGCTTCTCCTGTCCTGCAACCAGTTGAGGCGTACTCTGTGCCCTTTCTCCTACTTAGTTAACACGGTTGTTGTTGATTTCTCAGTAATCCCCTTCATAGTACAGAACCTGTGAATGTACTAAAATAAATAAAAACAACAGCTGTTAGTCAGTTCCATTGACCTAATCCTCCTTCCCACTGCTCACCCTTTGTGACTCATTAACTGTCTGTCTTTTTAACTACTATAATCTTAAAGTGGTTCTAAAGGCAGAAGGATTTTTACCTTAAAGTGGTAGCAAGCTGCACCAATTTTTCTTTTTTTAAAAAACCCTGCAAAATAAAGGCATGATGTGCTAGTATACATAGCATACTAGCACATTATGCAATACTTACCTTAGAACGAAGCCCTGACAGGCGCTCCCATCTTCACCGGGTCTTCCTTCCGGGTTTGTGTCCTATAGCCCACGCCGCCATGACGTCATGGACCCCGGCACGGAACTCTGAAGGGTAGGGTTTCCGCCTCATCCCTTTAAAACCGAACACATATGAATTACACAGGTTCTGTGGCTGAATAAGGTGGTAATTAAACTCACTTGGTGCCTTATCTGCATTCAGTTAGCCTCAGAACCTGTGTAATTCATATGTGTTTGGGTTTAAAGGGATGAGGTGGCAACCCTACTGAAGGAATGGCACGGGTATACTGTCCCTTAAGAGCGCATGCGCCTGTGATATCACCGTTTGCATGCAATGTGAATATCTCCTACACCATGCAGGTATAGAAGATATTCATAGGTACCTACAAGTAAGCCTTATTATAGGCTTACCTGTAGGTACAAATTTACAGAAAGGGTTTACTTCCACTTTAATGCATTCTCTACATCAGTGGTTCTCAACTCCTGTCCTTGGGACCCACCAACAGGCCAGATTTTAAGTATTACCTTGGGGAGATGCAGACTAGAATACTGCAATCACTGAGCAACAAATGATATCACCTGTGATGCATTTCAGTTATCTTGCAAACCTGGCCTGTTGGTGGGTCCTGAGGACAGGAGATGAGAACCACTGCTCTACATTAAGGTAAATAAAAAACCTTTTGCAATCTGCTCCCCCCGAGCCCCCCTAAATAATTGTCTTAACCCAATCTTGATCCAGTGATGTGCACGAAAGCAGAGGCTTTCTCGGCTCTCTCCCTCCTCATTGACTCAGTAGCTGGAGTGATTGGCTCCTGCTGCTGTCAATGACAGCCAGTAACGAGGGAGTGGGGGCAGGGCCGAACCACGCTCTGTGTGTCTTATGGACACACAGAGCCAGCTCGGGAGTGAGCACGCACAAGTGCCCCTATAGCAAGGCACTTGCTATGGGGGAATTCAGCAAGGGGGAAGGGCCAAGAGCCCCGGCGGGAGACCTGGGAAGAGGAGGATCAGGGCTGCTTTATGCAAAACTATTGCTATTGAGCAGGTAAGTATATTTGTTACTTTTAAAAAATAAAAACTGTGCCTTTATAATCTCTTTATAGGAATTAAATAAAATGTAGAATGCCATTCCTGAACTGCTACTTAAATTGGTAGTTGCCTTGTCATGCTGATCCTCTGGATTCAATACTTACTAAGCAACTGATCCAGAACAAATATGCAGATTAGGAGTTCTATGCTGTCTACTTGTTTCAGTTCAATGACTCACAAAGCATTTTAGTCAGAAACAACCAATCAATTAATGTTTCTAGAAGGATGGGTCAACAATGGTAGCATACATCCAGTTCTCTTATGACAGTTGTCCTTAAAGGGCAGCATATTATAGTTTTATTATGGTAGTGAAAATACATAAAAAGAAACACAAGAGTCATATATGCCACCCAAGACAATGGGATATTATGATATAAATGGTGGCAGTTACTCCTAAAGAAGTCAGAAGACTTCTGACCTCTGAACTCCGCCTCACTTACAACTGACCCCTGAACTCTGCCTCACTTACTACTGACCACTAAATCCCACCTCACTTACTACTGACCTCTGAATTCTGCCTCACTTACTACTGACCCCTGAATCCCATCTCACTTACTACTGACCTCTGAACTCTGCCTCACAACTGACCCCTGAACTCCGCCTCACTTACTACTGACCACTGAATCCCGCCTCACTTACTACTGACCTCTGAACTTTGCCTCACTTACTACTGACCCCTGAATCCCGCCTCACTTACTACTAACCTCTGAACTCCGCCTCACTTACAACTGACTCCTGAACTCCGCCTCACTTACTACTGACCACTGAATCCCACCTCACTTACTACTGACCTCAGAATTTTGCCTCACTTACTACTGACCCCTGAATATCGCCTCACTTACTACTGACCTCTGAACTCCGCCTCACCTCTGACCTCTGAACTCCGCCTCACTTACTACTGTCCCCTGAACCCCGCCTCACTTACTACTGACCCCTGAATCATGCCTCACTACCGACCTCTGAACTCTGCCTCACTTACCTCTGACCTCTGAACCCGCCTCACTTACTACTGACCCCTGAAATCCGCCTCACTTACTATTGACCCCTGAACTCCGCCTCACTTACTACTGACCCCTGAATCCTGCCTCACTTAATACTGACCTCTGAACTCCGCCTCACTTACTTCTGACCTCTGAACTCTGCCTCACTTGCTACTGACCCCTGAACTCCGTCTCACTTACTACTGACCCCTGAACTCCGCCTCAATTACTACTGACCCCTGAATCATGCCTCACTACCGACCTCTGAACTCTGCCTCACTTACCTCTGAACCCCGCCTCACTTACTACTGACCCCTGAACTCCGCCTCACTTACTATTGACCCCTGAACTCTGCCTCACTTACTACTGACCCCTGAATCCTGCCTCACTTACTACTGACCTCTGAACTCCGCCTCACTTACTTCTGACCTCTGAACCCCGCCTCACTTACTACTGACATCTGAACTCCGCCTCACTTACTTCTGACCTCTGAACTCCGCCTCACTTGCTACTGACCCCTGAACTCCACCTCACTTACTACTGACCCCTGAACTCCGCTTCACTTACTACTGACCTCTGAATTCCGCCTCTCTTACTACTGACCCCTGAACTCCGCCTCACTACTGACCTCTGAATTCCGCCTCACTTACTACTGACCCCTGAACCCCACCTCACTTGCTACTGACCTCTGAACTTTGCCTCACTTACTACTGACCAGTGTTAAAGAGGAAGTAAACCCTCATGGGGTTTATTTCCTCTATATTCCCCTGCATCGCATAGTAGCCCATTATGTGTCACTTACCTGCAAACGAAGCTTGCGACATCCAACGATGTCCCCTGTGCAGGCGGCATCCATCTTCAGCCCCTCTTCCTTCCAGGTCCGCAACTCTGGCTCTGTGACTGGCCGGAGTTGCGTGACGCCAGTCACCGCACAATCACAGTAAAGAAACGGCACGGAGGCAGTTTCTTCACTGCGCATGGGCCAAAATGTTGTCGGCACATCTAGTACACTGCATATCTCCTAAAATGTGCAGGTTTGGGAGATATGCAGGGCACCTACAGGTAAGCCTTATTATACGAGTTGACAACCACTTTCATTTTGGCAGCAATTTTCAATTTAGTTTTAGAATTAGTCTTAGGACTAAAATGGCATTTTCGTTTTAGTGCCATTTTAGTCTTCTGCAATTGTTTTAGTTTTAGTCATATTTAGTCGACTAAATCTCCAGGTCATTTTAGTCAACTAAAAAGTCCTGCATTTTAGTCAACTAAAATCTCCAGTACATTTTAGCCGACTAAAATCATTTTAGCCGACTAAAACTCATTTTAGTCACCTAAAATCTAATGGGTGTAGATAAATTGTAATGCATTATTTAAGCATTTCTTTACAATGTCCAAACTTATTATATACTGCTGGAGTGAAAAATCTAATATGTGATTATTTATGGTATTGGGGTATAAACATGCACTACAGACCAGTGTTAATTTTGACATCAAATTTTGATTTAGTTTTAGTCTTAAGCCTCGTACACACGGTGCGACGGTCGTACGACCGAACAGCCCAAATCGTATGTTGGCTGTTGTATCTCGCGTACTAACATGCACTAAGCGATCGTATGACCAAGCTGAACGTAGTGACGTGTTACCAGCGTATAAAGGGGAAGTCCAGGTGAATGTGATTTGTGAATTAGGAATGTAGGTTTACACGAACGGACACTTCCGAGCGTTCCTGACTACTGAGCATGCGTGTTTTGCACAGAACAACTTGTTGGACCAACTTCTCTGTACACGCAATACAACGGTCGTACGACTGCTTGTTGTACAACCAAAATTTTCTAGTCTGCTCATCCAACTTCTGTTGTACGACCGTCGCACGTCGGATGTTCTAATTGCAGGTATTAACGGTCGGATGATCGTACAACAAGCGGTCGTGCGACCGCTTTCATACGACCGTCGCACTGTGTGTATGGGCCCTATGTCTTTTGACTAAAATGGCATTTTAGTTTTAGTCCCATTTTAGTCTTTTGACTAAAATGCCATTTTAGTTTTAGCTGTATTTTAGTCATCTCATTTGTTTTAGTTTTAGTTGTATTTATTAGACTAAAATGGTATTGTTAGTTGACTAAAATGTTTTAGTCGGTTTTAGTCTATGAAATTAACACAGCTACTGACTCCTGAACTCTGCCTCACTTACTACTGACCCCTGAACTCTGCCTCAATTACTAATGACCCCTGAACTCTACATCACTTACAACTGACCCCTGAACTCTGCCTCACTTACTACTGACCCCTGAACTTTGCCTCACTTACTACTGACCCCTGAACTCTACATCACTTACAACTGACCCCTGAACTCTGCCTCAGTTACTACTGACCCCTGAACTCTGCCTCACTTACTACTGACCCCTGAACTCTACATCACTTACTACTGACCCCTGAACTCTGCCTCACGAACTACTGACCCCTGAACTCTGCATCACTTACTACTGACCCCTGAACTTTGCCTCACTTACTACTGACCCCTGAACTCTACATCACTTACTACTGACCCCTGAACTCTACTTCACTTACTACTGACCCCTGAACTCCGTCTCACTTACTACTGACCCCTGAACTCTACATCACTTACTACTGACCCCTAAACTCTACATCACTTACTACTGACCCCTGAACTCTACTTCACTTATTACTGACCCCTGAACTCTGCCTCACTTACTACTGACCTCTAAATCACTTCTGAGCTCTGCGTCACTTACTATAGAGTTCAGAGGTCAATGGTGACACAGAGTACAGAGTGCAGAGTGCAGTAGTAAATGACCCTCCCTCTCACCTCTGCTTACCTGTGTTGTCCTTCTCCCTGGACTTTTCATATTACTCAGGATACTGCAGTTCCATCTCTTCCCCCCTTCTCCCAGAGTTCCCTGTCCTGAAGGCAGGGCTAAATTATAATTACTTATAGCCCTGCCTACTGGACCTGGGAATAGGAGAAGGGGGGGAAGAGCCGGAGTTGCAGTCATTCCTCTTTCTGTGTCTCTCCTGTATCTGCGCTTGTCACAGGCAGCTACAGAGGAAACGCTGTTTGCTTATGTCGGGGAGGGGGTGGGTACTAAAGAACGTCAGAGAGAGTAGTGGTGGGGGCTATGATTGACTGTGATTGTCTTATAGATCCGCCCCCACTGCCGATCCAGCCTTAAGCAGCCACCCTCTCCCTAGTATAAAGCTAATAACAGTCAATCATAGCCCCATCTCCCTACTTCCTGTGCCACCCTTTAGTAACCAGCCCCTGCCCCACGTAAGCAAACAACATTTCCTCTGTAGCTGAAACAGTATTTCTCTGGAGCCGAGTGTCAGAACATGTTCTACTACTGGGCTCCAGGATTCAGCTTGGATTTCCGGGACACCGGGATTTAATTCAATTCTCGGGACCCGGCAGTTGGGAGGTATGCGCACAAGGTGATTAAGGTGTGCTCAGGTACATCCAGACCTAGTGCGCATCATTCAAGGGGGGGGCTGCCTGAAACAGGAAAGATTGGAACTAAACTGCATCTGAGCCCCACAAGCTGAAAACGTAATTTAATTTATTTATAGTATTCAAAGCAAACTCAGCCATCCACATAATTACGTAGTCACTAAAAGGACACTAGTCCATCTAGTTCAACCAATTTAAAAAAGAAAACAAATAGAAAACCTCATACATACAGTATCTCACAAAAGTGCAAACGTGAGTACACCCTTCTTATTTTTGTAAATATTTTATTATATCTTTTCATGTGATAACAATGAAGAAATTACACTTTGCTACAATGTAAAGTAGTGAGTGTACAGCTTGTATAACAGTGTAAATTTGTGGTCCCCTCAAAATAAGTCAACACACAGTCATTAATGTCTAAACCGCTGGCAACAAAAGTGAGTTCACGCCTGTAGAAATGTCCAAATTGGGCCCAATTAGCCATTTTCCCTCCGCGATGTCATGTGACTCGTTAGTGTGTTACAATGGCTCAAGTGTGAATGGGGAGCAGGTGTGTTAAATTTGGAGTTATCGCTCTCTCACTCTCATTCTGGTCACTAGAAGTTCAACATGGCACCCCATGGCAAAGAACTTTCTGAGGATCTGAAAAAAAGAATCATTGCTCTACACAAAGATGGCCTAGGCTATAAGAAGATTGCCAAGACCCTGAAACTGAGCTGCAGGACGGTGGCCAAGACCATACAGCAGTTTAACAGGACAGGTTACACTCAGAACAGTCCTCGCCATGGTTGACCAAAGAGGTTGAGTGCACGTGCTTAGCAGCATATCCAGAGGTTTGCTTTTGGAAATAAATGTATGAGTGCTGCCAGCATTTCTGTAGAGGTTGAAGGGGTGGGGGGGTCAGCCTGTCAGTGCTCAGATCATATACGCACACTGCATCAAATTGGTCTGCATGTCTGTTGTTCCAGAAGGAAACTTCTTCTAAAGATGATGCACAACAAAGCCAGCAAACAGTTTGCTGAAGACAAGCAGACAAAGGACATGGATTACTGGAACCATGTCCTGTGGTCTGATGAGACCGTTTTTCATCCATCCATTGACAGATGAAAAATGGACATCAATGCATCTCTCCTTTATGGTAAGTACTGCTGGTACTCTATGCATTATTGTGATGAAAAAATTGTTTTAATACCGTAATAACAATATATATGCGGGGTTTTCATATTGACTTGTTTTTTCTATTGTTATTTGCACTAAAGTTCTGTTATCACTTCCAGTATCTGGCCCTAAGTACCTGTGGTACTCTCCTGAAGAAGCGGATTTACCGCGAAACATGTTGAGAAACACAGGGCTACAGACCGTACGAGATAAACCAATGTACTATATATGTGTGTTGTAATTGCTGATATACATGTATATTTTTTTAATGTAAAGGTTTTTTTTTTTTGTATAAATAAAAGAGATTATTTTAATGAATTGACTCTGTAAGTCTATGTCGGTACCATTAAAATCCCACAGCCCCTTTTTCCTCATTTTCTTTATATGTCAATTTGGGATGTAGGTACCTGTATGTAGTTTTAAAATTCTGAGCTATCCATGTGATTAATGCATCTCTATGGAAAAACGGATTACAATGGATGATCTTTCATTTGCATCCGTTTTCATCCGCTTCCGTCAACATCCGTTTGTTTGAACGGATGAAAGCCCTATTTTTCAGCCATGAAAAAAACGAATCGGATGAAAAAATGGATGTAAAGTGACGAATGGTCAGTTTTTCATCCGTTTTTGCATTGGTAGTGGATATAAAAAAAACTGATGAAAAACTGATGACCACAGATGAAAAGCGGATGAAAAACTGATGAGCACTGATGAAAAAAGGATGAAAAACGGATGAAAAACTGATGAAAAACTGATGAATACTTCATCCGTTTTGATGTGACGGAACTGATGAACCGATGAATGGTTCACATGTGTGAAAGGGGCCTTAAACTGATGCCGAGGTTTTTTCCTTCTTTTTAGGCCCCTTTCACACTTCCACCGTTTTGACGGGCTCCGCTGCTCAGCGGGGATCCATCCGTTGATCCCCGCTGAGCCTGCGGAGGACAGGACAGTCTCTGCACTCCATGCAGAAACAGACCTGTCACAGCTCCACTCTCCTCTATGGAGGATCGGATGAACACGGACCATCTGTCCGTGACGTGAAAAATAGGGTTTCCATCCGTCAGTTGTTGGCGGATCGGAGCGGATTGGATGTCAGCGGACATGTCACCGCTGACGTCCATCGCTCCATAGAGGACAATGGAGCGTCCATTCAGGTCCACCTGAAAAACTGACAGGCGGACCTGAACGATCCGCTCGTGTGAAAGGACCCTTAGGAACTACATTATTTTTAAACGGGCTTTGCAGGCAATCTGGCTTTGGGGTTTGAATGGGCCTTTCATAAAGGGACCTTCTATTTTCATGGTGAAAATAGTGAAATATGCATGAGCAATGTGTATCAGAACAGCAGCTTTTAGTTTCATTTGGGAGAAAACTAATTAAAAGCAATAATTATAGGCAGGTGACTGTGGCAGATACAGAATGTTGTCACTCAACACACAAAGTGCCCAAACAAGGGTATTAAAAGAGAAGTATTTTTTTTTATTTTTTATTGCAGATTTATACTTACCTAGGTGGATGCAATCCACCAAACACCGACGATGCCTCGGTTCTCACTGATCCCCGAGCGGAGAGCTGCTGGCTGTCAATCATCAGCTCTCCTCTCTGCTCCTCCACGCTCACTTGAGTACTGAGCTGCGGAGGGGATTGGCCGTCTCAGGCTCTCAGAGAGGCTGAGACGGCTGATGGTCCATGCACTTGGCGGATCCCAACTCTTGAAGTCGTGATGACGCAGCGCCTGTCTCGACTCCTGTGACATCAGCAGAGAGCGGACTTTAGTCCGCTCTCTGCTGCAAACGGTTTACAGGAGTGCAAAACGGACTGCACTCCTGTGATCCATAGGAAATATATGGCCAAATGAGCCCAGGCCATACTTCTCCTTTAACATCAGCAGCTGTTATTTCAATGAAAGCTAATGATTAAAATAAAAATATGCTTTACAAGTAGAAAACAGATATTGAACTGCTATGCTATAGCCACACTGAATGGAAAACATTTCTTGCCCACCACACATCATCACAAGTGGTATACTAAAGATCTCTAAACTGAAGGATTTCTTTTCTAACAGTTTCTAACAGCTTCTATAAATCTTCTTAAAATCAGCTTCATGCTCCTCTTTCATTAGCGAGAAGAGTTAAGACAGGTAACAAGGGGTCATTAGCACCAAAGATATAGTTTCAGATATTTTGTGCTAAATACCAGAGCTAGGCATTTAGATATTATCCTGTCTTGCTTTTAGGTGACTTATGTTTTTAGTGTAACTGTGAGAACAGTTTGCATGCCATAATCCATAAATATAGTGTATAACATGAACTAATGTGTGCTAGATACTAATCTATTCTTATTGCCAATAAGCTCCATTGAAGACACTGGAAGGTATTTACAAGTAGCTGTAAGCCAATTTAGAGCTGGTATCAGTATGCACAGGTCTTCTTTAAGTATAGAGTAAGACATGCTATTAGAACATTAGAACAAAACAAAATGTATATATGTTCTGATCAACAAGTTGCCATTTTATACTGCTTTAGGGGAATATACTGTACACTAGCAGACAGTGGCCCAATTACATGTGTCTTTTTCTCTGAGACAGTGCTATGTGGTTAGCGTTAAATGTTTTAAGGCAAAGTGACACATGAAAGGCTAAAATGCCTTTAAGTTTAGCATATCCTATCTTGTGCTAGGCAAGGCCCCTTGGCTATGGTGACTGGGAGTAGCTGAATCAGCAGTCTGCTTTTGTTAAAAAACGCTGTTCATGATAAATGTTCAAAACATTTTGTGAAAGTCAGAATCAGCAAGTGGACTTTCAACTGTCAGTGTTATAAAGTGTGTCAGTATCGCAAATAAATGAGTGCCTCATTTTCATATCTTAATAAATGAACCATACATTTTTTTCCATTGGCCCTACTATCATATTTCACATACAGACATTAGGGGGATGCATGCCTCCCAACTTTGTGAAATGAGAACGAGGGACACCAATTAGCAAAAGTATGAAAGAATAGGACACACCCCAATGCCATGCCCCCTTAACCACTTGCTTACTAGGCACTTAAACCCCCCTCCTACCCAGGCCAATTTTCAGCTTTCAGCGCTGTCACTCGTTGAATGACAATTGAGCGGTCATGCAACACTGGACCCAAATGAAATTTTTATAATTTTTTTCACACAAGTAGAGCTTTCTTTTGGTGGTATTTAATCACTGTTTTGTTTTTTTATTTTTTGCTAAAAAAAAAAAAAATAAAGACAGAATTAAAAAAAAAAAAAAACAATTTCATAGTTTGTTATATAATTTTGAAAACAGGTAATTTTCCTCCTTCATTGATGTGCGCTGATGAGGCTGCACTGATGGGCACTAATAGGCTGCATTGATGGACACTGATAGTCACTGATAAGGCGCCACTGATTAGCAATGATAGGTGGCGCTGGTGGGCACTGATGAGGCAGCACTAGTGGGCACTGATGTGCACTGAGAGGTGGCACTGATGGGTGGCACTGAAGGGCGCTGATAGGTGGTTCTGATAGGTGGCACTGATGGGCACTGGTAGGTGGCACTGATAGGCCGCACTGATAGACCACATACACACTATCCAACTTTTGTTGTCAGATTTCCTTCAGATTTACCAACAATATGTAGTGCAAGGGCCTGCCTAATTACATACAAATTGAAACTCTTAAGGTTTGACCTCATATTATATGGTTTGGTAAATCTGAAGAAAAAAATCTACAGAATATTGGGTAGTGTGTATCCAGCTATAGGTGATAAAATCAAAATATCTGCGCAAAAGGAGAAGCTGCAAGCAATCCACTAGACCCTTAGTGATTCCAAGTATTGTGTGTAAAAAAAATGCTGCGCTAAAACATAAAATGGTATTTATAAATCTGAATAATCAAAGTAATATGAACAGTGATGGTGTATACTGAAAAAAACTCTCAAACATACATTCACATGTGATTCAAACGTCACACTCATTGCAAATCAATAAATATATAAAGTGCAAGTGCAAAAGGAATTGAAAAATAAAATGGTGGAAATACAGTCACAAAAGTATAGTCCCAAGATATGAAATTTCCAAATGATCACTCCAGTGCAGAAATAAATCCGATCCAGCGTGTCCTCAGCTTCAAGATGGATAAAGGAAAAAGTCAAGATGACCGCTTACCAGTTATGTTGGATTCACGTGGCCCTACAACCAGCGAATTGATCAAGCTTATTTGAGAGGTTTTTTTTTGTATACACCATCATTGTGCATATTACTTTGATTATTCAGATTTATGAATACCATTTTATGTTTTAGCGCAGGATTTTTTACACACAAGCACTGATAGGTGGCACTGATGATGAGGCACTGATAGCCACTGGCAGCCAGGGGAGGGCTGGCAGCCGTAGGCCTGGGGGGCAAGTCCAGTCAATTGGCCCATTGAACCACCAAATCAGCTCACCATCCATGCCCACCCAATGGGCCTAGTGGGATCCATGGTAAGGCTGGCCCTGGGCGCCCCCCCCTTTGCCTGCAGTTAGTTGGTGGCTGCGCCCCTGGGCCCTATTTCCTTCCTCCACAAGTAAAAAAAGTGTGAGCGGGCAGCAGCCATCGGCCATTTTAAATGTAAGTTAGGATGGCCTGGGGGGCAATTGCCACCCTACCCCCTGGGCCAGCCCTCCCCTGCTGGCAGCAGTGATGGGCACTGATATGTGGCACTGGCGGGCATTGATAGGTGGCACTGGTGGGCACTGATAGGCAGCACTGATATGCATTGGTAGGTGGCACTGGTGGGCACTGCATAGCATGCAGTGGCTATCCCTGTTCAGGACCCTCTCACAGAAGCCGATGATCGGCTTGTTTTTTTTCTCCTAACACTGTCAGCGCGAGGAAAAAAAAGACGATTGCCGATCCTCTGTTTTCATCACGTGATCAGCTGTCATTGACTGACAGCTGATCACGTGGTAAGGGGCCGGGATTGGGATCTCACTGACTCGCTGATCACAGAGCGCGCCACGCGCACCCTGCAGGGAGCGCACAGTTGGCGTGATCTCGAGAGAACATACATGGACGCACTCCCAGCAATTAAGGTCCGCACTGTAGAAATATTTTGGCTATAGCATGAACAGGAGATGGTTAAAGGAGAATTGTAAAATAAATATTCGTTAAACCCACAAATGCTTTTTTTTACCACTACTGTTCCTTCTTAGTGGCTTTTGACATTTATAAATGCAGTTATTTGAAAGTTGGATGAATGGTTCAGCACTGTGAAACACATTTTGAAAGATACAAAGGTGCATTTTCTATACAGCTATAGAAATCAGATCAAAATAAGGGACAAATGAGGAGGAAAGAGGGACAAAGGGGCTTTGTTCCAAATCAGGGAGAGTCCCTTGAAATCAGGGACAGTCTCTCAAAATCAAGGACAATTGGGAGCTATGGGGCTGTTTTACTAAAGGCAAACAGGGTACTCATTTTTCAAGGGAAGCTGCACTGTGCAAGGGAATTTCCCCAGAGCTTAGTGAATTAGGTGAAGATCTGCTAACTTCAATCATCCAATCATGCTCAGGAAAAAAAATGTGTTTTTTTTCCATGCAAGTGATTGATTATTCTTTGCAAAGTAAAATTCAACCACATTCACTAAACTCTAGAGCAGGCATGCTCAACCCATGGCCCGCTGGCCAAATGCTGCCTGTGGAGGCCATAACCTCAGACCTATGGCAACCCTCACAGCCTCCTTCCGGTGCACACCACTCTACTGAATGATTGCTGGTCCTCCATAATCCTGACAGCTGTCATACACAAGCTGCTTTTGTGGCCAGCTCCCCGCTCTTCTCTTTCTTTCCCAACAAACAGATACGGAGAGAGGAGCTTTTAGCCGAGTGGATTACATCGAGTGGCATCCATACAGAGGTTCTCAAGGTGGATTCTCTCAGTTGTCTGATGAACTTGGTGTCATTCCAGGAGTATGTGAGTGCATTATGTGTCATTTTATCTATGCTTAATAAAGACGTTTATTGCACTGCTAGGGCAAACGCTTCCCTGGTCTGTGTTTTTATTGTTTAAATTGTCCACAGTCCTTGTCTTAGCAATTCAAGGGATGGCTGCATAGACCCTGATATAGTGAAGGTTACAACACTGGTTCACAGCTTTTTTGGTTGGTCACATCTGAGCGAGAGAGGGATTAATGGTGATCAGGTTAATAAAAATTGTAATTTTTGTGAGTGTGATTAAACACTAGGTAAACATCCAATGGGGATAGGAAGAATTTATGGCAAAGCAATAGAAATCACACAGTGTAGACTAAATGATCGTTTGCATAAAAAGTATTTTTATTAATCTTAGATAACAAGTTAAAAGGACCATTGGTGAGTCATTTGTCCAACATGGGCCATGCTATTGACCATGCAAATTCATCAACTAGAATTCATACAAACAAATAAAACTGGATTGTGTGTCCACCACCGTTGTCCCAAGACGTTTCAACTCTTAAACAAAGGTCTTCCTCAGACAATAGAGGGTGGAAACAATCCTATTTGAGCAGAAAGAGGGCACGTGAAAGACATTTTTCGTTCAAAATTGTATCATTATAATTACACCAAATTTTATATATGGTCATTAGACCAGCCTGGTCCATTTAAAATGGCCAGAAGAGGCAGCGGAGGCAGCCCAGCCGGAGCCCAAACCCAGGAGGGCTCCCAGTCCCACAGAAGATCACAAGTGGTCAGGAAAAGGTGGGAGCAGGTGAAATGACCTAAATTCTGACAAATACATAGAAAAGATAAATGTACTAGCTATTATGCGAAGTGGGGATATACTAAGGCATTAATATTGCAAAGTTAGCCCAGATATACTGGGAAGATAAGTTAGGCTGGAGAGTAACATACCTTGTATCAATAGAGTGAACAAGCAAAAACTTGGAAAGTCAATTAAGCCAGCGTCCAAATATAAAGGGACCCATTGGGATCCTTATTAGAGCCTGCTGCAACACCCCTTACGCTCTCACTAGAGACCTAAGAACAATATGGATAATAATAGGAGAGGGGAAGCTTTCCACAGCTTGTCACATAAGTATGTGTGTAAACCCCCCCTAGAGATGTGAGAGAACATACCTGTTTGGGGAGCTATATGTCTGGGCTGCAACCAGGAAATGTTGTTAAGATGTGTAGCTTATATAGCAAAGAATGGGATCTGTCCAGTCCTCCCTAGCTGGCCCTTTCTAGACTGATCCTCCTCAGCTCCCCCTCCGTCCGTCACTATCAAACTAGGCAGCAAAATGGCTGCCGGAAATTACGTCACAATCCAATGGGGATTGGTGCCACAGAAAATGATGATCCTGATAGTTGTTTAAAATCTTCATTACGCTATTCAAATAAAACAATTGAATTTCTAAACCATTTAATTTCATTGTGGCTTTGTGGCTACCAAATCACTTACAGTAGCTCACAAAAGTGAGTACACCCCTTGCATTTTTGTAAATGTTTTATTGTATCTTTTCATGTGACAACACTGAAGAAATGACACTTTGCTACATTGTAAAGTAGCGAGTGTACAGCTTGTATAACAGTGTAAACCATTGGCAACAAAAGTGAGTACACCCCTAAGTGAATAATGTCCAAATTGGGACCAAAGTATCAATATTTTGTGTGGCCACCATTATTTTCCAGCACTGCCTTAACCCTCTTGGGCATGGAGTTCACCAGAGCTTAACAGGTTGCCACTGGAGTCCTCTTCCACTCCTCCATGACGACATCACAGAGCTGGTGGATGTTAGAGAACTTGCGCTCCTCTACCTTCCACTTGAGGATGCCCCACAGATGCTCACTAGGGTTTAAGTCTGGAGACATGCTTGGCGAGTCCATCACGTTTACCCTCAGCTTCTTTAGCAAGGCAGTGGTCGTCTTGGAGGTGTGTTTGGGGTCATTATCATGTTGGAATACTGCCCCTGTGGTCTCTGAAGGGAGGGGATCATGCTCTGCTTCAGTATGTCACAGTACATGTTGGCATTGATGGTTGAATCAATGAACTGTAGCTTCCCAGTGCCAGCAGCACTCATGCAGCACCAGACCAGGACACTCCCACCGCCATGCTTGACTGTAGGCAAGACACCCAACCAAATAAGTTTATCTTGGTCTCATCAGACCACATGACATGGTTCCAGTAATCTATGTCCTTGGTTTGCTTGTCTTCAACATACTGTTTGCAGGCTTTCTTATGCACCATCTTTTGATGAGGCTTCCATCTGGGACTACAGCCATGCAGACCAATTTGATGCATTGTGCGGCGTATGGTCTGAGCACTGACAGGCTGACCCCCCCCTTCAACCTCTGCAGCAATGATGGCATCATTCATATGTCTAATTCCCAAAGACAACCTCTGGATATGATGCTGAGCATGTGCACTCAACCTCTTTGGTCGACCATGGCGAAGCCTGTTCTGAGTGGAATCTGTCCTGTTAAACCGCTGTATGGTCTTGGCCACCGTGCTGCAGCTCAGTTTCAGGATCTTGGCAATATTCTTATAGCCTAGGCCATCTTTATGTAGAGCAACAATTCTTTTTTTCAGATCGTCAGAGAGGACTTTGCCATGAGGTGCCATGTTGAACTTCCAGTGACCAGTATCAGAGAGTGATAGCGATAACACCAAATTTAACACACCTGCTCCCCATTCACACCTGAGACCTTGTAACACTAACGTGTCACATGATACCGGGGAGGGAAGATGGCTAATTGGGCCTAATTGGACATTTTCACTTAGGGGTGTACTCACTTTTGTTGCCAGCGGTTTAGACATTAATGGCTGTGTGTTGAGTTATTTTGAGGGGACAGCAAATTTAAAGTACACTCAATACTTTACATTGTAGGGAAGTGTCATTTCTTCAGTTTTGTCACATGAAGTACGCATTTATGTGCGGCCACTTGTTGGGTGCGCTTTAACACCGAGATGCTGCATATACAGTATGTGGCTGTATGTAAGCGCATTACTGTGCGGAGTGCGCTCCCTATGCATGTGGCCGGCACAGTAACTGCTGAAAGCTCCTGGTACATTTTTGCGATTGGGAGTTTTTCGATTATGTAACCACTGTGACTGCCAATCACAGTGGTCACATGATCGGAATCCCCGCCTCCATCTCCTGGCATTTAGAACCTCTTAAAGGGCCAGGAGGCGGCAGCGTAATGAGATTAAAGAGAATGTATAGTATTCTAAAAAAATATGTTGTGTTGTGAATAGAATAGTAAGATGTCATATTAAACACACACACAGCCGAACACATCAAGAGTTAAAAACAGTTCCCCCCTTCCCTCCCTGCTAATAGAGATATTGTCTGTCTGAAATTTTTGGTAGGAAAAGTTTAGTTTGTAAATTGGTAAACTTTGGAAAAAAAATTATGTTTTAGGGCCCTTTCACACAAGGCTTTTAAATTAGGTCTACCTGTCAGTTTTTCAGACAGACCAGATCATAAGCTCCATGCAGCTCTATGGACATGTGAATGTAAATGGACTTATGTCTGTATGCACCCACGTACCTCTGGGTTCTCCAGGTTCAGAAAAACAAAACAGAAAACGACTGCTGGACCTAAACATAATGGATTGGAAGTAGCCTGATGTGAATGGACACAAGTCCGTTTACATCCTGCTGCCCATAGAGCTATCATTGGTCTACACCTATCCACTGTGTAAGACCCCTTTCACACTGTAGTGCTGCTAAAACAGCGATAAAGCTCCGGTTGTTTTTGCGATGCCTTAGCTGCGTTTTAGCGGTGCGTTATGCAAGCGCTAACGAGTCTGTTTTTTGAAGGTTACATGGTAAAAAAGAAAGAAGACCCGTTTTGCGGCACTTTCAAAGTGCTTTTAAGGCATTTTGGAAGCACTGCCCATTCATTTCAATGGGCAGGGGCGTTCTTGAAGCACTATTTATAGCGCTCCTAGCCCGTCCCAAAGATGCTGCTTGCAGGACTTTTTTTTACCGTCCCGCAAGCGCACCGCCTCAGTGTGAAAGCACACATTGAAGTGAATGGGAGGCAGTTTTTTAGGCACTTTGCAGGAGGTATTTCTAGTGCTAAAATGCCTGAAAACTGTCTCAGTGTGAAAGGGGTCTAAAGGCGGACTGAAATTGAACAGGCACAGATGTAAAAAAAACTGACATCCATCCCATTCTCAGATCCTTTGCTGATCAAAGCGGAGTGGCTCCATGAGAAAAAGCCCTTCGAAAAGGGAAGATGATTCCATGTTTGCAGTTTGTTTACATAAATGTAATGTTCCTCTTGGCAGGTCCAGTACTGTATAAATGTGGTATGCAAATAAGAGAAAAACATTGACATTTTTTGAGTATTTTTCATATGAGTTCCTTGGTTTAGACTTTAGAAGAAAATGAAATTTGCATCAATAACTGGCTGTGTCTGCTTTGGTGCAGAAATTGTGGTGCAGTTCTCAATGCAAACCCCTAAGAAAAGCTTGCTACACTGTTTCAATTAGGGCTCAGACACACAGGTAGCCAGGGGTGGTAAAAGCAGGTGGTTGAAGTTGTGGTTTTACTGCCCCCCTGACTGCCCACCTAAGGAAGAGCATGCAGCTGCTCAGGGCTGTACACATGCTGTGACTGTGATGCTTTGTTTCACAGCTGCAGCAAAAATTAAATCACATTACACATTCAGTGGGTAGTGCTGTACTAGTGCCCATTGCAATGCTGTTAAAAGAGAAGCATGGAATTTTTTTTTTCATTCATACTTACCTACGTGGATGCAGCATCGGTCTGATGCTGCATCTGTCCTACGCCGGTTGTAAGGCTGAGAACCAAGTGATCAAATACCACCAATCGCTCAGTTCTCAGAAAATTGGTCAGAACGAACTGCACTCCTGTGGTCCACAGGAGACGTACAGCCAAATGAGCATGTTGTGCATGGGGCCAAGTGTATGGGGGCTACGACAAAACTGTGCATGCAGTAGTAGTTGTCCTGTATTGTTTCCTCACCACCTGGCAAACACCCTCTGAAAAGTGATCATCTGTGGATCCCTTTTCAGAGGAGTGGCACGGACTTAGAATTAGGTTTGGGCTTTCACTAATTCATTTCAAAATGTAAAATGTAATTTTAAAGTTTATTCTTTACGCATTCTGCTGTGAACATGATTTTATGTGGTAAACATTTGCTGCATGACTCAATTGTTTTTCAGCTTTAGCTTACAGCTTAACGGACAGATTTGTTTGGAAAAATTCCTATACAAAGAGTGCATTGTTGTGCCCTTAATAACATCAGGGTGCCCAAGTTCTGCAGCAGCACAACACTGTAGACCATCATACTGCAACCACAATGCCTGTTTTTTTAAAACAGTTGTATTTTATATCTTTTTGTATATATATATATTTTCATACGATATAATTAGGCATATACAGGTCACAGAACAGCACCACGGTGTACATTTTTCTTTTTTTTTTAGCATTTTCACACTCTACACCTATTGGGCGGTGTGTAAAGTAAAAAAATCATGCACATTGGTCTTTTTATTTTAACATTACTTATTTGTAAATCACTTTAGCCAGCAGCACATGAAAATGTCAGGAGTAAAGTAGCGTTAAAACATTCCTAGATGCTTGTGCTATGAGTATTTTACAAGCGTTTTGTGTGTGTATAGTCCCAGACATCCTGTAAAAAAGTGCAGACTTGGCTAATCAAAAAAATATCATGTCCATAAATGTAAAAAATGATAGTGGTGGGTGGTTCACGGAATCACTGGTGGCTTATCTTCCATTTATTTTAAAATTACTTTAAAGCGGAGTTTCACCCAAAAGTGGAACTTCTGCTTTAAGTACTGGTGACCCCCTGACATGCCACAATTGGCATGTCATTTTTTTTTGGGGGGGGGGGTTGGTACCTAGTTTTCACAGGTACCCAGCTCCCACTTCCTCTCCTGGCACCAAGCAGAAGTTCACCTCTTCCTCCTCAATCCCTGCAATCTTCTGGGGTACGTCACAGGTCCCAGAAGATTGCCCGGCCATTCACAATGCGCATCGCAGCCGGGCACCCACACTTGCAATGCCGGCCCCGCGGAAAGGAGGGGAAGAGGAGCAAAGCTTCGGCGGCTGCATCGCTAGACCTTGGGACAGGTAAGTGTCTGTTTATTAAAAGTCAGCAGCTACATTTTTTGTAGCTGCTGACTTTTAAATCGGTGGAACTCCGCTTTAAGGCTTGGTTCACACTGACAGCGGGAATGAAATGGTGCGAGTTCAGCTGAACTTGTACCATTTCATTCCCGCATGTCAGTCCCAACTTCGGGGGCAATTTCAGAGACATCTGTGTGGGGTGCTGCACAGACGTCTATGGAAATCGCACCCCGAAGTCGCCAAAAGTAGTACAGAAACTACTTTTAGGAATCGGTGCGGCATCTCACCGATTCGGGCGGGGCCATTGCTGGCAATTGCCAACGATTTGGCATGCGATTTGACATGTCAAATTGCATGCCAAATCGCTCCAATGTGAACCAAGGCTAAAAGTAATGCTGTGGAAAATGGATAGATAATGACAGCGAACATGGATCTTAGTGCTTGCAAAGGTTATTTCTATCCCAGCATTGTTTTTGTGTGTGACAGCCACTCTCTTATCCCACTTCCCCACACTGGATTTACTTCTTTAAAGATCTGCCAGAGGCATGCCCCAACGTGGTTCATCAGCATCTGGGAGATTCCAATCTGTTATCATTTTAACCTTTGCATATATCATCATGGTTGCTCTTTCATAACGCTCCTATAGGGAGCTCTACAAACTACTTGTTAGTGAAGTGTGAGCAACTGTTGTGGAAATGTTATAAAAAAACTAAATGTAGAAAAAATGGTTTTGTTTTTAACTTAAAGTGATCGTAAAAACTAAATTTTTTTTTTTTTTAAATAACAAACATGTCATACTCACCTCCTCTGTGCAGTGTTTTGCACAGAGGGGCTCCTAACCCTGTCTTCTGGGGCCCTCCAGCGGTGCTCAGAGCTCCTCCTCTTCTCGAGAGACCACCACCCTTCCCTGGGGTCACCCGTGCGGGTACGCTCCCGAGTCCTGCTGTTGTGTGTATTCACACAAACAGTGGGACTCGGCCCCACCCCCCAGCTCCCGGGTCACAGGACTTGATTGACAGCCGATGGCTCCCCAGCTATCAATCCAGCCAATGAGAACCGGAGCAGCTCAAGTGAGCTCCGAGGCTTGCCCCCGCCGCGGGATCGGTTCAAGCTCTGGTAAGTAAAGGGGGGCTTGGGGGGGGGCTGCTGCAATTAAAATGTTTTTCACCTTAAAGCATAGAATGCATTAAGGTGAAAAACCTTGAGGGTTTACAACCCCTTTAACCGTCAGTAAAAATGAATTTCCTGCTGACGGCCTTTTTAGAAAAATAAGTAAAAATGGCTAAATTTGTCAACCCAATGCTAATTGCAGAAGGATTTTAAAACACCTATACAGGCAGTCCCCGAGTTACACACATCCGACTTACATACGACTTGTACTTACAAACGGAGAGGGACAACAGGAAGTGAGAGGAAATCCCCCCCTAGGAAGGGAAAGTCACTCCTGTAAGAGTTATTATGGGAAAAAGGTGTCTCCACTGAAGCTTTATCACCAATCCTTGTTTGCACAACAACCCAAAATTTTTAAAATCCAATTGCCATAGGGACAGAAAGTGAGGTGATATCTTCTGAACAGGGACATAGACAGCAAAACAAACCTTACAGGTGTGCTAAACCTTCCCTATGCTATCCCAAAAACGTAAAAATATTTTTTTGGCTGGCATAAAAAAAGTATGTGTTCCGACTTACATACAAATTCACCTTAAAGCGGAGTTCCACCCAAAAGTGGAACTTCCGCTTTAAGGGAAAGTGACCCCATGACATGCCACAATTGGCATGTCATTTTTTTTGGGGGGGGCCGGGGACCCTGTTTTCACAGGGTCCCAGGTCTACTTCCTCTCCTGGCGCTGTGGAGCCGGAAGGAAGTTCACCCCCCCCTCCCACCCGGCGATCTTCTGGGACATGTCACAGGTCCCAGAAGATACACCAGCCATTCACAGCGCGTAGCACAACTCGCGTATGCGCAGTGCGCACTCCGCTTTGAAGCCAAAGCCAGGCACCCACACTTGTGATGTCGGAGCTGCACGGAGGAGGGGGAGAAGAGCGCCGCTGCGGGCAGCTGCATCACTGGACCATGGAACAGGTGAGTGTCTGATTATTAAAAGTCTGCAGCTACACTTTTTGTAGCTGCGGACTTTTAATAGGATGGAACTCCGCTTTAAGAACAAACCTACAGACCCTATCTTGTTTGTAACCTGGGGACTGCCTGTAATTATTGTGCCTTATTATGTACAATAACAACTGAAAACAATGTAATTGCGCATGTCCAAACATTTTTGCAGTGTTTGAAAATGTAGAGAAATGCTTCGTATTGTTCCTTGCAGGACTCGGTCCATAGAGTGGACCTTCGCTCCCCTGAGCGTCTTAAGCCTGGTACACACGGGGCCAAACATTGGCCCGTTCAAAAGAAACCGGCTGACATTCGGCACGTGTATATGGCAGCCTGTCGACAGCAGCCAGCCAAACGTCCGGCTTTTTTAGAACGGGCATGCCAGAAATACATCTGCTAATCGGCATTCAATCAGCGCTCGCAGCCCATTCCCCCTCATTAACCCCTTAACAACCGTGAGCCGTGTATTTACTGCGGCAGTGTGGCTCATTATCGCTAATCGCTGTTTATAAACATATACAATATGTATGGGTGCTGTGGGGCAGCGGGGGTATCAGGTACATCCTACCCCTACTAATTCAACAAAAAGTGTCAAAAAAGAAAAAAACACAGGATACAATTAGGGACAAGTCCTTTATTAAAACAGAAAAAAAAATAAGTGTCCCCTGTTGTAATCCATCGTCAATTACGGCGCGCGATGGACCCGGAAAAAAAAAAGCCGCAACAGCTCCTTCTTCATGGGAGGGCTCCCACCAACTGAGCTCGCTTTGTTTTGACAGTTTATTTATAGTGAAGGGCGGGGCAACCAGGTGACGTAATTGAGTGACCCGCCCCTCTGATGTCACATGACATCAGAAGGGGACGGGATCACCCGTATGTCATCGGGTGGCCCTTAAATAAAAACAAAGCGAGTGCAGATGGTAACAGCCCTCCCATGGAGGAGGAGCTGTGCTCGCCGCCTGCACACTATGCTAAATTCGGGGATCGGGCGAACAACGGAAGTTCGGCTTGAATGTATTGTGACAGCTGGCGGGTAAAGATGCCGGTTTGCGTGCAAGATGGCAGGTACATTTGCCCTAGATTTAAGCTGTATGCAGACTTATACCACTAAGGGGAGTCTTGCAGGGGTAGAGGTTTGAGCCCTGCTGAAGTGAGCTGGCTCATTAAGGCCTCTACAAGAACTCCCAGCAAACATAGGTGAGTGCTCTACCCTGGAACCAGCTTCTGTGGATGCCATAACATAACATTGTCCGCAGACCAGTGAGGCAAGTGGTTCCAGTAATACACCATCATTTTGTGTGAGCCGTGTATTGCCAAAAATGACTGGAGAGGATGATCCTGAAGTGTTTCTGACCACATTTGAAAGGACTGCAGAAAGAGAAAAGTGGCCTAAGGAACAGTGGGCTGGATTGGTGGCTCCTCTGGGGAATCACAGAAAGCTTATCATGACTTAGAGCCGGACCAAGCAAAAGACTATGTTGTAC
Organism: Glandirana rugosa; assembly: GCA_018402905.1. Taxonomy (NCBI): domain Eukaryota; kingdom Metazoa; phylum Chordata; class Amphibia; order Anura; family Ranidae; genus Glandirana; species Glandirana rugosa. The sequence goes on from BLSH010504771.1 coordinate 314,776, forward strand.
TAAAAACAGAAATATTGGCACGGCTTGGTATCACCCTGGCTGTCCGGGCTCAGCGTGTGCCTAACTGGACTTCCCAACTTGAAAAGCCCCCCAGGTCGCAAATGTATGATCTCATTCACCTGGGCAGGAAGTGGCTGCAACCTGAAACTCTGACAGCACCAAAGATTGTGGAGCGTGTGGTAATGGATTGGTTCCTGAGGTCTTTACCTACTGCTATCCAAAAGTGGGTAAACCATGGAAACCCGGATACAGCCGACAAGCTTGTGGATCTGGTAGAGAGGTACTTGGCTACAGAGAACCTGACCGCCTCTCCCAGGGACTCAAAGACTTTCCACCCTAAGGCTAGACCATCCCCAGCAGAGAGAGTGAGAGGGTGGGAAGTTTGCATAACGTATGGCGACCGCAGTCAAAGTCGCAGGAAGCAGCGAAAAAGTTTATTTGTTATCGCTGCCGGCAAGAGGGACATATTGCAGCCAATTGCCCAGTTGTTGATGAGCCTATGGAATGTGACTATCTAAGAGACAGACGTCAGTCGCTGTTTGCGACAGTTGCATGCACTGCAACTCGGGGAACTGAAAAACATTTATGCAAAATGTGTATTAATGATAAAAATGTTGTTGTGTTGCTAGATTCAGGTAGTCTGGTGACATTGATCAAAGCTGAATTAGTTACTACAGAGGTCTCTAGGAATAACAAGGTGGCTGTTATTTGTGTACATGGGGACACCAGAGAGTATGCTGTGGCTAACGTGATTTTTGAGACCCCCAAAGGTAACATAACTGATCAGGTGGGGTTGGTGCCTCACTTACCACATGATGCTATTGTGGGGAGGGATTTTCCAAAATTCTGGGGACTCTGGGATGGTCCTGAACCCCCCCACAGTGGCCCCTAGGGGCCAGGAAGAGGAATCCCAGGTATCCTCTGAGAATAGTGAGACCCCTCCAGATTTTTCCTTGTCAGTGTTGGCAGGAGAGACTCAGGAAACTGGGGAGGAACTGGGGAGGAACATCTTCAGATGAAAACATGCCGTCTGTAGAATTCTGATTTAGAGGTTCACAGGGAAAATTTTGCCACAGAACAGGTAAAAGACCCCACCCTGATAACGGCAAGGGAAAATGTGGCAAAGATTGATGGTGAATTAGTGAACCCAGATCAGTCTTGCAGTTACTCATACTTTATGGTGGAAAGAGATCTGTTGTATCGGGTTGCCCAAAAGGCGGATGAAACCATTGAGCAACTTGTGGTACCCAAACCCTATAGGAAGTTGGTATTGGAATTAGCCCATGGGCACATTTTGGGAGGTCATTTGGGGGCGGAGAAAACCAGAGAGAGAGTAATGCAAAGGTTCTATTGGCCTGGGGTCATGAAGGAAATAGAAAATGATTGTTCCTCCTGCCCTGTGTGTCAGAAGTCGGCACCTTTGTCGCGTTTCCGTAACCCACTGGTACCTCTCCCCATCGTTGAGGTTCCCTTTGAGAGGATCGCAATGGATTTGGTTGGTCCAATACTGAAGTCCGCTAGGGGGCATCAGTACATTTTGGTCATAATAGACTATGCCACCCGCTGTCCCGAAGCGATCCCTCTTAGAAACACCTAGGCCAAGACAATAGCCAAAGAGCTATTTCTGGTTTTCAGCCGTGTGGGTATTTGTAAGGAATTGCTTACAGACCAGGGTACCCCATTTATGTCCAGGGTAATGAAAGAGTTGTGCAAGTTGTTTAAAGTGACACAATTACGTACATCGGTGTATCACCCTCAAACAGATGGGTTGGTTGAAAGGTTCAACAAAACCCTAAAAAATTTTTAAAAAAGGTGGTGGATCGAGATGGAAAGGATTGGGACTGTTTAATACCCTACTTGATATTTGCTATTCGGGAAGTACCACAATCCTCTACCGGGTTCTCGTCCCTTCGAGTTACTCTATGGGAGACACCCAAGAGAGCTGTTGGATATCGTCAAGAAAACTTGGGAAAGTGAGAGTTCTCCCCACCGGAGTGTGATTGAGCATGTTGCTCTAATGCAAGATAGAATTGCACAAGTAATGCCAATCGTCAAGGAACACTTGGCCCAAGTGCAGTTAGCACAGCAAAGGGTATATAACCGCAAGGCCAAGACCCGTACTTTTTCACCGGGGGATAGGGTGTTGGTACTAATCCCTACGGTCGAAAGCAAATTCCTGGCCAAATGGCAGGGCCCTTATGAGATAATTGAACAAGTGAGTGAGGTGAACTACAGGGTCAGACAACCAGGACAGCGAAAGCCAGAACAGATATACCACATTAATCTGTTGAAAGCCTGGAGGGATAGGGAATCCCTAGTCGCAGAAACCTTGGTGTCGCAGACTCAGTCTGATTGCTTAATTCCTGAGGTGGGAATAGCAATCACCTTATCAAAACCCCAAAAACAGGAGGTGAAAGAGATTGTGCTCCGCAACAGAGAGGTGTTCTCTGAGCTGCCGGGACAAACATCTGGGATAGTGCATGACATTATCACCCCGCCAGGTGAAAGGGTAAAACTAAAGCCCTATTGAATACCGGAGGCCCGAAGGGAGGAAATACGAGGGAAAGTTCAAGGAATGCTTGAATTAGGTGTGATAGAAGAGTCCCAGAGTAACTGGTCCAGCCCGATCGTTTTAGTGCCCAAACCCGATGGGAGCTGGCGATTTTGTAACTATTTCGGGCAGTTGAATAAAGTTACAAAATTTGACACCTACCCCAAGCCATGCATAGATGAACTGATCGACCAGCTGGGAACAGCCCAATATATGACGACCCTTGATCTCACCAAGGGGTACTGGCAAATTCCCCTAGCTGAGTCAGCGAAGGAGAAAACTGCATTTTTAACACCAAAGGGGGCATTCCAGTATAAAAGAATGCCATTTGGGTTACAAAATGCCCCAGCCACGTTCCAACGGAAAATGGACACAATTCTGAGGCCCCATCAGAAGTATGCTGCAGCCTACTTGGACGATGTGATTATCCACAGTACGGATTGGGTCTCACATCTGCCAAAAGTGCAAGATGTACTAGACTCCATAAGGGAAGCTGGGTTCATGGCTAATCCAAAAAAGTGTACCATTGGACAGGAAGAGGCCAAATATTTGGGGTACACTATTGGGAGGGTAGTGATAAAATCCTAAATTAACAAAGTGGAAGCCATAAATAGCTGGCCACGCCCCAACAGCAAGAAGCAGGTTCAAGCATTCCTTGGAATTGCTGGATACTATCTGCGATTCATTCCTCACTTTGCTTCTCAGGCTGTGCCCCTAACCAACCTGACAAAAGGGAAAGAGTCTTCCATGGTGAAATGGACTTGAGAGGCTGAAGCAGCCTTTCAGGCTTTAAGGAAGCCTTATGTAGCCAACCAGTGCTGTACTCACCTGACTTTGCTAAGGACTTTGTGGTACAGACTGAAGCGTCAGACGTAGGCTTAGGAGCAGTGTTGTCCCAGGTCTGGAATGGAGAAGAGCATCCAATCATTTATCTTAGCAGGAAACTGAAACCCCACGAAGAAAATTATGCCACAATTCAAAAAGAGTGGGCACTAGACTCCCTGCGATACTATTTGCTGGGTAGACACTTTGATCTGATTACAGATCACGCACCCTTAAAGTGGATGGCTCAAAACAAGGAGACCAATAGAAGGGTAAATCATTGGTTTCTGGCCCTGCAAGAATGCAACTTCACCAAGAAGCATCGCCCTGGGTTCAAATGGGGAATGTGGATGCCTTGTCTCGGGTACCTGCGTGCCTGACTGCCTGTGTTACAAACCCCAGTTTGACACAAGAGGGGGGGTATGTGACAGCTGGCGGGTAAAGATGCCGGGTTGTGTGCAGGATAGCAGGTACATTTGCTCTAGATTTAAGCTGTATGCAGACTTATAAGGGGAGTCTTGCAGGGGAAGAGGTAATGAGCACAGCTGAAGTGAGCTGGCTCATTAAGGCCTCTACAAGAACTCACAGCAAGCATAGGTGAGTGCTCCACCCTGGAACCAGCTTCTGTGTCAGGTCAACAGACTGGGGAGTGTAACAGCGTGTCTGGTAAGAAGCCTGTGTGGCTGACTGTTCAGTGAGAGCTAGGAGCTAGGTACAGCGGTAGGCTATACCCAGCTGACAGACAGGGAAACCAATTGTGTAGTCAGTGACCAAGTGGCCTAGAATTTATTTTGTTCTTTGTTTTTGTTTTGCTGTTTTCAACATTGCATCTAGTGAGAATAAACTACTTTTTTTTTTTTTCATCTGAAACTGCTGTCTCACTGTGCCTAACTTGTGTAGTGAACCCTTCCAGGGGGTCAAACACACCCGCTGCCTAGCTAACTCCCTTACAGTATGCTCAGGTCGAACCGTTCTCCCATCCCTAGTGATGAGTGCTAAAAAATATGCACTGTAACTGTACAGTTGTACAACTGTGAAGTTGTGTTTACTAACTGTGGGGGAGTGGCTTTGACTAGGGGAAGGCAAAGATCCATGTTCCTGCTTAGCAGAAACACAGGATCAGTACCTTCCCATTTGACAGAACGGCGGTCTGCCTTGTTTACATAGGCAGACTGCCCTTCTTCTTGTGTCCTGAATGATCGGCGGGTCCCTCTGATTGGCTCCCGCTGTGTCCAATCACTGGCGGAGCCACCTGTTCCCGTGCCTCCGGTCAGGACACCTCCGTATGTTGTGAAGAGGGTCCCTTCCGCACCCTAGCCCAGGCTCAAGGTCACCCGCCCCAGACTAGGGAACTACCCTCAAGGGTCACTGACAGCCTAACACTCCAGAATCTCCAGCTTCTACCCGAACTCCATTGACCCACCTAGGTTGACTCTGAGTATTTGAGGGGGCCTGCCCCCTGCTAACCCATCTGTTGGAGATTGGTCAGGGCCCTCGGAATACTCCAGGCAGCTCCTCCTCACCTCCATACCCATTCTTCTGGAAGCTTCCAGCAAGGTCCAGAAGTAGGGGAGGTCTCAGAGATGCTGCCTGTGAGTCATCCAGCCCTCCTTGAGTCACTCAAACCCTAACCCAGAAAAACACAGGCTTGGCTGCTACTCTAACAAAAAAACTATTCTAGCACACTAGTGGGTGCTACATACAGTACATATAAGCCTTTTCTCATACCAACAAAAGCCACCTGGTCTTTGAATTTATTGTGTCAACGTTACAACTATTCAACTGCCATCCACTGTATCAAACATTGCTTGCTTTTGTTATCACAACTCCTTTAAGGAATTGGTTCCATTCCACCCTTTTATGTCACCATCCTTGGCAATCACATGCATTATAGTATTGACCAAATGTCAATGGCCATTTTTTGGGCAATGATGTAACCACTATACCCCTTCTCTTATATTGGCGATGACAGGTCAGGGAGCTGTCATTCAGCAAGTGGCCATGGTTACGTTGGGGTCCTCAGGCTTTTTCTTTCGATAGACGTGATTGATGATGGACTTACATAGTGGGACATTTTTTTAAAAGTGTAACTATTTGTGTTGAGAAAAAACAATCCCCTTTGGGTGATCAATGTACTTTTCAGGTAATTTAACAACCATTTTAGCAGATTCCAACCTATTGTGGCTCTGAAGAAATAACTGTATGTTTCACCAGACTGATTGCAAACTAATTCTGAGGCTCCATGCATACTAGCTTCTAGAAGCTGTTATTAGCATTTTTCTGCTCCTAGAAACTAAATAGTGTTATCCTATGTGTCCATGCACACTACGTTAGGCTATTAGCATTTTTTGAGCTTCAGTGTCGAACAGAAAAATAGTTTCTTGTTTTTCCAGCAAAAACGCTCCTGAAAGCTTACAGGCTCTGCATCCCTTTAGAAGTAGTTAACCCTTGAGGAGTATCTCAGCAAAACTGAAATTCCTATTGCACAGGATGCCTAAAATCTGTATCTTAGTGGAGACTTCTGGGAAAATCAGTTAGCCAATCACACAAGCAGGAAATTATATTTCTGGGGAGGTTCTGTACACCATCTCTGTACGGAACGTCTCCAGGTTGCTATATTACATTGCATTTTACAGAAAATTACAGCAGCTGCAGATTGAATAGGGAAATGTCATTTTTAATAACATTAAATTACAATATGACTTATGTAGCAATTGTATACATTTTTTTCCACGAAAGTGGCATTTCCCTTTAATAAAAAACAATGTTTTTATTTAAAGTTAACATTCAATAAAAGAAGAACTATGCATCCCTTACTTATTCACATAGGGGTAGTATCTGGGTGCCCCCTCAGGGCTCCTTGAACAGTGGAGTGCTGCGCCCTCTGATGAACAATCTGCATTCATGTCGCTTTTCAGAGGGCATGTGACAGATATATCGTCTCCTCACTGCCTGATTTAAACCTATGTAGCACTACCATTTCACAACCCGGTGCATGCGAACAGCCCCGTCAGTCTGTTATTTTACAGTTCAGGTGGGTGGCCAGGGGGCGGTAAAGCCGCAGCTCAGCTGCCCATTTTTTCTTCTGACCCCACCCTTCCCCGTCCGCCTTTCTGAAAGAAACATTATTGTTAAAGGGGACTTCACAATTCCAATAAGCCCCCCTGCCCATAGAATAGACTACCACAACCACCTGGCTGGGGTTGTGGGGAAAAGACCCTTGTCATTATCAACATGGGGCAAGGTGCTTTGCCGGGGGGGTCCCCCATGGAAAGGCAGCTCTCCATGTTGAGCTTTTTTTTATATATTTTTGCTGTAAGTCATAGTACAGCAAAAATAAATTTACAAAGAAAAAAACACCTTTATCTGATTCCTCCTGTATTAAATTGTATACTGTAAAGCACTGTCCAAACTGTTGGTGCTATATAAATACTGTATAATAATAACAATATGGGGCATGGCTTGGCGTGCAATGGAGATGGCAGCACACTAGCAGAGCTCCGTAGGATCACACAGCCTGCAGCCTGATACCTTCTTCACACCACGCTGGAAATGGGCAAACTATTACACCAGACCCCACAGTCACAATCTTGCTGAGGAACTGCAGCTACTTCAGCCAGGAATATCTCCGATCTCTTCAAAGCTCAGCCTCAATCCTCACAGCAGCATGGCCGGGGCCAAGATGGCGCGGGCACAGAGGGAAGAGGAGGACTTCAGTGAAGACTCTCAATCCGCCACAGAGGATACAGGTAGGGGCTACAAGCATACTAACCAACCCCTAACATATGAGGACATGTCAGAATTTGCTGCGAGTATAAAATCTACCTTTTCTGCAGCCATCACTGATCTTAAATCAAATCTTCTAGTCCTCACTGAAAAAATGGCGACCGTTGAAGCGACAGGGAAACACAGAGATAAAGCCATCCACAGACTAGAAAACGTAGCCATCTCCCACTCCTCTGATTTTATCGAAATTAATAGACATTTGGAAGACTTAGATAACAGGGGGAGGAGGAACAATATAAGAGTGAGGGGGATCCCGGAGTCAGTGGATGCGGACCAAATCATCACAGCCCTACAAAGAGTGTTTAATAGTCTTCTTGAACATCAAGAAGACACTGCGATTGAATTTGCACGGGCACACGGGGCTCTCAGGGCATGAGGACCTGATACAGCACCTCCCAGGGACATCATATGTTGCCTGCAAAGTTACCCACTAAATGAGGACATAATGCACAGAGCCAGGAGAAGTGAACAGGGCCATGCACCCCCTACTGGATAGACTCAGAGAGAGCGATTTGAGATACACATGCCACTTTCCCTTTGCCCTGATAGTCACACAAGCAGGGAAACAATACATACTCCGCACACGAGCAGAGCTACCAGCATCTGTGAGGTTTTAAAATTTGGAGCCTATGGAGTTGCCGGAATGGTATCAGGAATTTATTCTAACATGCATAGAAAAGAGCCATCCCAGATTGCCATTTTTCTCCCTGCAAAAGCGACAAGCAAAGAAGGTTAAGCACACCACTCAGGCAACCAAAACATGGGGACTCCCAACCCGAGACCAACACCTCCAAAAGCCCAAGCTGAAGGGTAAACATGTAAGCTTTCTACATGAGTTGAATCCACAAAGCTGAGGCAGGATAAAGACCCATATGGTTCCCCAAACGTTCCTTTATTTTCCTTACTCCCTTTGGACAATGGGAAAGATCTTAACTTGATTGTAGCAGGCTACCCTGAGCTTACCTCACTGGACTCTAGAATGCCATAGACTTATAACCGCCTTAGAATGTCAGCTACATGCAAAGGTGGTGCTACATTGAAGGTTAATTCAGGCAGCTCCTGTACTAGAGCACTGCTGAAAAATAAGGTAAAGACTCCAACAAAGGGAAAAACTACAGGACATCTTGCAAAACGCATATGAATATGACTATGCTAAAACCAGGATGCACAAGATAGATGCACTAACTACCCCTATCTGAAAGACACACCTACAACCTTGCATCCTCGGCGTGTTTTGAACCTGTGCACTCAAATGTACCAGGGAACTCAGAATCCTGTTTGACAATGGCAGCCTACACGGCAAGCAAGAGTGGGGAATATGATGAAATCCCCTCAAAAGGCTTTGTGGTATCACCATGATAACCAGCAATGACATTAGCAGTTTCTATAAAGGTTGATTCATTGCAGTTGACAGTCTAAGACTGTCTAAACACTTAATTGTTTATATATTTACAGGCTGTGTGTTCCAAACAGTTGGAGTGAATATTTTTTCTGTTTCTTTTTTTTTTTACTCCATTGTCTCAGTTTACCTGAGTAGACTGTCTAACCTGATACGGTGTCTCATACATCCGTTGCAGTCTACCCACGTTCACACAACGACTCACTAACCTGACTACTTTAGTACAGTTTAATCGCTGCTTTCATAACTTTCACCCCTTTTTATTTCTTTTCCTCTGTCCTCTCTCCCTGAGACAAACTTTGTAGTCTTCACACTCAGAACAAGAACCTGACACTGAACCTCCTGAGCCTGTCACGATGGTGTACTCAACTCTTGGACGTCGACCCACGGTAATCTCACACAGCATCAGAGGTCTCAATGTGCCCGAAAAAAGGTCCACACTCTTGCGGGAACTCAAAAAAGGTAGGCCGCATTTTGTATTCCTACAGGAGACCCACATTAAGACTAACCAGATACCAAAACTTACTGATGCCGCCTTCACTAATGCATATCACGCCACAAATGTTATAGCAAAAACAAAGGGAGTTTCAATCTTGGTGAGCAGAGAAGCTCTTTTTTCACTCACCGAAAGATTGTCAGACCAAGAAGGAAGGTACATTTTCCTTAGAGGCACATATGGAGGCACCGACATTACACTGGCGAATGTGTACTTCCCCAACAAAGCACACGCAACTTTCTGCCAAAAAATGATGCAGGAACTTCAGGGATTCACAAAAGGATGCCTGATATTGGGAGGAGATTTCAATATCCCACTAAACCCAATAGCAGACACCTCCAACAAGAAGTCCTGCATTACCTACAAAATTCTTAAAATAATCAAGGTCAGCCTACACGCGCTACATTTAGTGGACACATGGCGCTTCCTTAACCCAGGAGCTAGGAATTTCACATTCTATTCCACCCCCCACAATAGATACTCTCGTGAAGATTTTCTCTTCACTTCACAGCGAGAGCTACCCAAAATAACCAACGTCCGGATAGGAATTCAATCTGTATCCGATCATGCCCCTATCTCTTTGACAATTAACCTCACTTCTCCTCCTCCCTCGTATAACAACTGGAGATTAAATGCATCACTTTTGACAGATCCCACACTGCTCCCCAAGATACAAATGCTTCTTACCGGGTATTTCAAAACCAGACATGGTTCTCCTTATGATCTGGGAAGCCCATAATTGCTCTATCAGAGGGGAATTAATTAAGCTCAATTCTCTATGCAAAAAGCAACAACAAAAGGAACTTACACAATTATCAGAAAAAGTTTTCAAATTAGAATCACGACATAAACACTCCCTAACAACTCAAACAGCAACTGAACTATTGGAGACCAGGAAGTTGCTGCAGTAGACATTAGAAAACAGGACAAAAAGAATGCTATTCTTTAAGAAAAAATATTTTACGAATCAGGGGATAAAACTGGTCGACTCCTTGCCAGGGCACTCAGAGAACACAAGTCCAACAAAAACATTATGGGTATCAAAAGACCTGACGGTACTTTGGATGTCACCACAGAAGCTATACCTACATACTTCCAAAACTATTCCTTTAAGCTATACAACTTACCACAGCAACACAGATTACCCAAAAAGGGGAGGAACAGGGACCAAGCATTAAGAAATTACCTAGCTAGGAGTGGAGTTACAAAACTAGAGGAAGCAGACACCCAACCTTTGGAAGAACAGATTACCCCGTTAGAAATACGACAGGCTATCAAAGATCTAAAAGTTGCCAAAAGCCCAGACCCAGATGGCTTCTCATCAATTTACTACAAAACATTCATGAACACACTTACAGACCCTTTGACTAGCGCATTGAACTCCCTGTCCAAACTGAGAACAGTCCCACCTGAATTCCTCTCAGCGCACATTACTGTCACGTACCTGGTGGATGAGTCTGGCTTATGCAGGAGTAACCTCTCTTGCGACCCTGATTCGTGAACCCCTGGTAGAGTAGACAGGAGGCTCAGGAGTGAGGATGGCACGAGGGTTGAGATGGTCACCGGTGACAACTGAAGAGGTGCTTCCGGTCTCGTGCTGGTTGAATAGAGTGGTGGTACAGGCCGGGTCGGTAGCTAGCTGGCGGTGCAGTACAGAGGGAGCAAGCAGAAGAATGGTCGGGCACAGGCAGAGTTCGTCAACGGGCTGGCAGCAAAGGTACAAGGGAGCAGGCAGGAGAGTGGTCGTGGGCAGCCAAGGTCAGTGCAGGCGGAGATCAAGCAGGGTCGGGACAAGCCAGGTCACAGGAACAGGAATCAGACAACAGGAAGCTCTGGAACACACACACCAAACGCTGTAGATCAGACAGCAGAGTCTGTGTGCTGCTAAGCTGTTTAAATAAGGCAGCTTGGCTCCAATCAAGGAAATCACCCTGCACAATTGTTAACCCTTAATGACCCCTGTGTTGGCTAGCAGATCCATGACAAGCGTGCATAGGTGCAGAAAGTCCACTTTAGCCACAGATTGTCTTCCTAACAATTACTGTCCTGCCCAAGCCCACCAAAGACCCGACAGAGTGTTCCAGCTACAGGCCTATGTCATTGCTGAATCTGGACCTTAAAATATTAGCAAAAATTTTGGC
>BLSH010504771.1:325980-346375 GCA_018402905.1 Glandirana rugosa
TGGTCGTGGGCAGCCAAGGTCAGTGCAGGCGGAGATCAAGCAGGGTCGGGACAAGCCAGGTCACAGGAACAGGAATCAGACAACAGGAAGCTCTGGAACACACACACCAAAGCTGTAGATCAGACAGCAGAGTCTGTGTGCTGCTAAGCTGTTTAAATAAGGCAGCTTGGCTCCAATCAAGGAAATCACCCTGCACAATTGTTAACCCTTAATGACCCCTGTGTTGGCTAGCAGATCCATGACAAGCGTGCATAGGTGCAGAAAGTCCACTTTAGCCACAGATTGTCTTCCTAACAATTACTGTCCTGCCCAAGCCCACCAAAGACCCGACAGAGTGTTCCAGCTACAGGCCTATGTCATTGCTGAATCTGGACCTTAAAATATTAGCAAAAATTTTGGCATCCAGACTTGGTCCTCTTTTATCCTCTTTTATCAGCAGTGGTAGGTCCAGAACAAGTGGGCTTTGTGCCAGGCAGGGAAGCGTATGACAATATTAAAGTACTCCTGCTAACCCATGCCGCGCGCTCACGGAATATCGGTGGCCTTCTCCTGTCCACAGACGCAGAGAAGGCCTTTGATAGGATGGCATGGGACTTCATGTTAGCTACTTGCGAGCATGTGGGCATAGGGCATATGTATGATGACATGGATTAAAGCTCTTTACTAGAAACCCACAGCTAGAATAAAGTTGAATGGTTCTCTGTCAGACACAGTACAGATAACGAATGGCACGAGATAGGGGCGCCCCCTGTCACCATTACTGTTTATCCTGTCACTGGAACCTTTCATTAGAACGGTTAATGGAGACAAAGGTAACTGATTTCACGCTATTGGATAGGGAGTTTCAAAACCGCTGCCTACGCTGATGATTTCCTATTCTTTTTATGGAAGCCTCACACAATCATCCCCAACCTAAATAGGAACTTCACACAATATGGCCTTTTGTCAAACCTTCAAATACATTTTTCAAAATCAGAAGCAATGAATATCAATTTGCCAAACTCCGAACCTACTAGAACGAATACAAACTGTCTTTTCAAATGAGAAGAATCAGCTTTAAAGTACCTAGGTATACGGCGGACGGGGAAGATTCGGCCACGGTACTGGAGGCGGCTCATTTGGGCTCATATGAGAGCCTCAGGTTGCTGGTTTTTAGGGGGGCAAGGTCAAGTCTGCCTCTTACCAGGTCCATGAAAACGGTCATTAGAGCATGGGAGGTGGCTCTCAAATTAGCGTGCCCTAGCTATCGGGGTGTCTCTCCATCTGCGCCACTGTGGTTGAATCCTACTCTAGTTCAATTTCTCTCCAACCCAGATATAGCTACTTGGGCAACAAAGGGGGGCAATGACGCCGGGTGATATAACTAAGGAGGGAGAACTCATCACGTTCGACCAACTTAAAGCCAGGCATGACCTTCCTAACAAGTTCTTCTTTCGCTTCCTCCAGTTGTGTCACGCGTTTCGGGCCCAATTTAAAGACATGACAGTCAAAACACTACCCTCAGACTTAGAGAGTCTTCTATCCCAACCAAGCTTACCCAAGACACTTTCCTCAGTGTATAAGGAGCTTTTCAAGCTAACCCCACCAATGGTAGTGAAATGTAGGGAACACTGGACCAGGGAGGTCCTGGACCTCCAGGCAAATGACTGGGATGACCTGTGGGACCAACCTTTTAGGTACCTAATTTCGGTCAGGGACAGACTGATCCAGTTTATGTTTTTGCATAGAACTTATTATACTCCTGCTAGACTAGGGAAAATTTACTCGTCGGCTTCTACAGAGTGCTGGCGTTGTACTCACTCCCCGTGGAGCATATATTTTGGAGCTGCCCCCAGGCTCAGGCATTTTGGTCATCAGGGACCTCCTGCATCTCCTCGTTGCTATCAACTCCTGTTCCCCTGATGAAGGGGATTTGTCTTCTGGGGCTGGTGGATAAGGTGGTACCTTCCAGAGCCCTCAGAACATTTCTTACAGTTACTCTGTTTTATGCTAAGAAAGCCATATTGCTACACTGGAAAAAAACAAATGCTCCCACGCCCTTGTACTGGAAGGGTCCGGTCAATGCTATGCTGCCCTATTACAGAGCTACATATGTCTCTAGAGCAGTGGTTCTCAACTCCTGTCCTCGGGACCCATTAACAGGCCAGGTTTGCAGGATAACGTAAATGCATTACAGGTGATATAATTTGCTGCTCAGTGATTGCAGTATTCTAGTCTGCATCTCCCTAATACTAAAATCTGACCTGTTGGTGGGTCCTTAGGACAGGAGTTGAGAACCACTGCTCTAGAGGATGTGAAAAGAAATTCACCAGGGTTTGGCAGGCATGGCTGTCAGAGAACTCAACTGCTGGATAAACCCAGATGGATAATAGAAGTAGTTACGCATACTCGGAACACTTTCTGATTGCGGCCAGGGCCAGCATGGTGGTCCTTGACGCAGGAAGCTCTAAGACTCTCTTACTGTTAAGGCAATTTTCAGGAACTAACTGCTAGGAGGAGTGATCCTGTCTAATAAACACTTAACACGAGTGGGTCGGCGGAAGGGGAGGGGGAGGGGTTTGGTTAGTTTGGACTTTACGTGCAGACCATGTTGGTCTGATGGTGGAGCCAGTTCAACTGGTGACCGCAGTATTGTTGTATGCTGTTTTGTGGAATAAACCAAATAAACAGAAATTTAAAAAAAAAACTACCTAGGTATATGGCTGACCCCAAACATTTCCTCAATTTTCGGTTGCAACTTTCCACCACTACTGCAGTCACTAGAAAAAAGATCTCATCACCTGGCACTCAGGTTATTTCTCATGTTTTGGTCATGCAGCCATACTCAAAATGTCCATATTACCTAGACTGCTCTATCTACTATGTGCTTTACCAGTCAGAAAACCTCAAACCTTTTTTAGAAAACGCCAGACTATTCTCTTAAAATTCCTATGGCAACACAAAAACCCTAAAATTAAATTTTCCCTTTTATCCAGACCTAAAGAACATAGGGGGATGGGTATCCCCAATTTCAAAAACTATTACTTAGCGTCCCACCTGACCAGGATAATAGATTGCCACTGCCATGGAGACACCAAAGACTGGGTCACATTGGACGCAGGCCTATGCTCAACCCAGTATCCTTTCTTATCCTTGAATCCGGGAATTAGAAATAAACATATCACAATGCAGCACCCATTACTAGAAACTACCATAAATGCATTTCAAATAACAAAAAACACCAAACTGACATCCCTACACAGCCCAATCACACCATTGACGGAAAACACAGACTTTACCCCAGAACTGAAAAGCAGACCGCTCAAACACCCAACCACTGGAGGACCACTGCTGGCTGGAGAATGTTTTCAAGGTGGCAGACTTAAACCCCTACAAACTCTTGACAAATTGGTACATAACACCCGCAAATCAGAATAAATTGCTCCCCCGGGCCTCGAACACCTACTGGAGGTGTGGGAAAGACAGGTACCCTTATCCACATCTGATGGCGCTGCCCCCGCCTGAACCACTTCTGGAAAGAGGTCAGAGAAATAATCCAAAAAATCACAGATACCAAAATCCAACTAAATGCGGTGTGCTGCTTGCTATATATTTCCAATTTTCCTTTCAAAAGATCAAAAAATCACTGACCAAGCACATACTAAATGCGGTCAAAACCCTATTCCCAATCCATTGGAAAAGTAGCCAGCCCCCAACAGTGCCCGAATGGCTGGATAAGGTCTCAGAGATTTGTAATATGGAAGAGATAAGAGCACAGGCCTACAATGATGCTGAAAGATACCACAAGACGTGGTCACCCTGGTTCACCTTCAGATACTCAAGTGAATATGACAGTTTGAAAACAAGACGCAAAGGCTATGGTTGAATAGATCTCATCCCCAAGTATGCTGAACTTAGTCTTACACCTGATGTGTTTGAACCTTCTGAATAATTTTTGTGTGAAAAAAACAGTTGACTCTAAGTTACTTTGTGCAGACTACTAAACTAATATATATGACATGTGTTCAAATTTCTTCCCCTCCCCTTCTATATTCTTTTCATCTCTCTTTCTTACTCTCCCTCAACTTCACTATTGCTATTGGATATCTATAGCACAAATTGAATGACTCTGTGAAACTGGAGATCAAAGATACCATATTGCTATGCATCAATAGCCATTATCTGGTTAACAAAGGCTCTCTCTACCACTGGAGAAATATAGAATGTATAATACAAGAATTGTAATGTGTAGTTTTAGATCCAATATGCCAAAGAGCTGAGCTCAATTCCACTTGTCTACATGTACTATTTGTGAAAATTGAAAGTTTTTCATACCTTTTATGCTCAAATAAACTTTAATGGATAAAAAAATAATAACAATACATAGCCTATAAATTATATTTCACTGTGTTTTTTTTTTTCAAACTCACATTGGGACCCCTTCAAATCCTTAAGGATTTGCTATATATTTTGGAGGGTTCCATATCCCATTTTATAAAGAAGAACAAGCTGGAAAATAGTTATCATTTACTGACCGTTTGTTGTCCTTGTAAATGTCAGTGATGCTGTTGTAGGTTATAAACATCTAACAGATGCACCACTTTACAGGTAGGTTTAGGGCACCCTCTAGCCAAGTTAAATCATGCTTAACTTTGGAGGAATTAGGCATGCTTAACTTTGAGCATTATTAAAATCTCTGTTCCTGGACGAATTTCATTTTTTTTTCTGTATTATTACATGGTCCCATATGTCAGTACCCAGCCCCTAAAGCTATTTGTTTGAAATTCCTAAGAAGGGGTTAAAAGTGCCGGTGTGCATCGCTTCCAAAGCAGTGTGCCGGCGCTGCCCATTCATTCCAATGGCAAGGGCGGTGGAGGAGCAGTGTATACTGTACATCGCTCCCGCACCACCCCAAAAATGCTGCTTGCAGGAGTTTGTTTACTCTCCTGCAAGTGCGCCGCCTCAGTGTGAAAGGGACACACAGAGTTTAATTAAGAGGCGCATTCGCTAAAGGCGCCTGTAAAGCGCCTCAGTGTGAAAGGAGTCTTAATTCATTTTACAGATCAACTTCTCACTGATTTTACGGGGTTTCAGATTTGATATCCAAATGTATCTAATGTTCGCCAAACCTTGCTGGAACTGAACCCAGGTATGTTCAGCTTCTCACATTCAGAACTTAAAAAAAAAGTTTTGGCTGGAGTTGCACATAAAAACTGTGGGGTTGTGATAGCCACCCCAGCACCATTCTAGTGGTATCCTGAGGAATCAATAATATCCTGCCGATATAGTCCAGCTCTGTGAATAGAATTTAATTTTCTTCATCAGCCAGGTGGTCAACTGTGGTCTGCAAACTGTGTAGCTCTATCCCAGTGAGGCTAATGCCAGCAAGTGCTTAACTTTCTAACTTACTACAGATTCACCCATGTACATTAGTTGTAGCTTAGAGGCAAACAGTACAGTGGAGCATAGCAACGCACCATAGCAAAGGTGTAATAGACAAGAATGATCAAGCAAAAATTATTTTGCTAGATAAAACAGTATACATTTATGTATTTCAACTTTAACCACTTCAATACCAGACACTTTTACCCCCTTCCTGCCCAGGACAATTTTCAGCTTATAGCGCTGTCACACTCATTGCTCACTGTACACTGTACCCAGAATAAAATTGTATCTTTTTTTTTAAACAGATAGAGCTTTCTTTTGGTGGTATTTATTCACCACTAGGTTTTTTATTTTTGCTAAATAAATGAAAAAAGACAGATTTTTTTTAAAAAAAAAAGGTGTACTTTTCTTTGTCTTTGTTATAGAATTTTGCAAATAAATCATCTTTCTTATACGTTTTGGCCAACATGTATTTTGCTACATTTCTTTGGTAAAATAAATTACACAAATCAGTGTAAATTATTTAGTCTGTGTGAAAGTTATAGAGTCCACAAACGATGATATACAGTATCTCACAAAAGTGAATACAACCCTTACATTTTTGTAAATATTTTATAATATCTTTTCATGTGGCAACACTGAAGAAATTACACTTTGCTACAATGTAAAGTAGTGAGTGTACATCTTGTATAACAATGTAAATTTGCTGTCCTCTCAAAATAAGGGAAAATGTCTAAATTGGGCCCAAAGTGTCAATATTTTGTGTGGCCACCATTATTTTCCAGCACTGCTTTAACCCTCTTGGACATGGAGTTCACCAGAGCTTCACGGAGCTGGTGGATGTTAGAGACCTAGCATTTCTCCACCTTCCGTTTGAGGTCTGGAGACATGATTGTCCAGTCCATCACCTTTACCCTCAGCTTCTTTAGCAAGGCAGCCATTGTTTTGGAGGTGTGTTTGGGGTTGTTATCATGTTGGAATACTGCCCTGCGGCCCAGTCTCCGAAAGGAGGGGATCATACTCTGCTTCAGTATGTCACAGTTCAGGTTGGCATTTATGGTTCCCTCAATGAACTGTAGCTCCCCAGTGCTGGAAGCACTCATGCAGCCCCAGACTATGACACTCCCACCACCATGCTTGAATGTAGGCAGGACACACTTGTTTTTAAACTCCTCACCTGGTTGCCGCCACACTCGCTTGACACCATCTTAACCAAATAAGTTTATCTTGGTCTCATCAGACCACAAGACATGGTTCCAGTAATTCATGTCCTTAGTCTGCTTGTCTTTAGCAAACTGTTTGCGGGCTTTCTTGTGCATCTTCTTTCTGGGACGACAACCATGCAGACCAATTTGATGCAGTGTGGCATATGGTCTGAGCACTGACAGGCTGACCCCCCCCCCCCCCACCACCCCTTCAACCTCTGCAGCAATGCTGGCAGCGCTCATACATTTATTTCCCAATGACAACCTCTGGATGTGACGCTGAGCACTCAACTTCTTTGGTTGACCATGGTGAGGCCTGTTTGGAGTGGAATCTGTCCTGTTAAACCGCTGTATGGTCTTGGCCACCATGCTGCAGCTCAGTTTCATGGTCTTGGCAATCTTCTTATAGCCTAGGCCATCTTTATGTAGAGCAACAATTCTTTGTTTTAGATCCTCAGAGAGTTCTTTGCCATGAGGTGCCATGTTGAACCTACAGTGACCAGTATAAGAGAATGAGAGCGATAACACCAAATTTAACAAACCAGCTGCCCATTCACATCTGAGACCTTGTAAGTTGTAACACTAACGAGTCACATGACACAATGTGCCCAGTTTGGACATTTTCACTTAGGGGTGTACTCACTTTTGTTGCCAGCGGTTTAGACATTATTGGCTGTGGGTTGAGTTATTTTGAGGGGACAGCAAATGTACACTGTTATACAATCTGTACACTCACTACTTTACATTCTAGCAAAGTGTAATTTCTTCAGTGTTGTCACAACAAAAGTTATAATAAAATATTTACAAAAACATGAGGGGTGTACTCACTTTTATGAAATACTGTATATTTGAAAATTGATCAATCCTAATGTACTGATGACCTATCAATTTATTGATTCCTAAACTGCCAGGACAGTACAAATATCTCCAAATGACCCCTTTTTGGAAAGTAGACATCCAAGGTATTTAGTAAGAGGCATGGCAAGTTTTTTGAAGTTGTACAGTTTTGTCACAATGTTTTCGAAGATGGAGAAATAAAAAAAAAATGTGTTTTTGTGGCTGGACATGATTAACTATTTCACTGCTGTCAGATGCCTGATGGAACCACATGATTAGCCTTCTTGGAGAAGAGAGAATATATTTTTTTTAAATATAGTTTATTAGGTTTTATAAGGTTACAGGGTAGATAAACAAACATGGTAAGAACATATTGCTTGTCAACCAATGATGTTTAAAGGGAAGAGAGAAGATAAGATAGGGTGGAAAAGAAAAGGAGGAATGCAGGAAGAAAGTAGATAGAGAATGGGGTAGCCCAGGGAGGGATGCGTGAGTCCATCCCCTCCTGTTTACCCCTTTGGTACAATGTTATTTGACAGCGTACAGTGCGTATGTTTTTACACCAATAATAATGCGACCACAACAGCGACTTTTATCAAGTAATAAAACTATAGCCAAAGCATATTTAGCTATGTAAGCTAGAAGAAGTGGTAACATATGGGTCTATCCAGGAGGAATAGAAGAGTATGACATATAACCACTTTTAATAAAGGAAGTGGGGGTTAATAAAGATGATTGTTCAGAGGTCGTTAAGCATTTATCGACGAAGGAGCTCCATCTTTTATCAAATCGTTTATTATCCCAGTCGTTCTGGAGCATGGTGTCTATTTGTTCTGGGCAGAGAAGAGTTTTAACCAGTTCAGATCCGCGCTATTTCCCGGAGGACGTCCAAGGACGTCCTGGCTTGTGCACGCTCCTGGTGTGCACTCACAGGTGGTGGTGGCGTGCCCTTAGGTGGGGCGGACTTGATGTGAGCTTGTGACCCGCGATCGCCATGGCAGATCGGGGAACCACCGATGTAAACGCGGCAGTTCTCCGTTCTGTGAAGGGGGCATGACAGATCTACTGATCCCTGTAACTGGGATCAGTTAGATCTGTCATGTCCCTGCCAGCCCAGCCCCCTCACAGTTAGAACACGCCCAGGGAACACAGTTAACCCCTTCACTACCCCCTGCAGGTTAATCCCTTAACTGCCAATGACATTTATACAGTAATCAGTGGACATTTACATTTCTGATCGCTGTATAAATGTCATTGGTCCCAAAAAAAGTGTCAAAAATGTCCGACATGTCCGCCCCAATATCAAAGTCCTGATTAAAATCTCAGATCGCCGCCATTACTAGTAAAAAAAAATTAAACAAAAACGCAATATGTAGACGCAATAACTTTTGTGCAAACCAATCAATATACGCCGATTGCGATTTTTTTTTTTTTTTACCAAAAATATGTAGAAGAATATATATCGGCCAAACCCTATGAATCATTTTTGTTTTTTTATATTGTTTTTTGGATTTGTATTATAGCAAAAGGTAAAAAATATTGTTCTTTTTTCAAAATTGTCACTCTGTTTGTTTATAGCACAAAAAATAAAAACCGCAGAGGTGATCAAATACCACCAAAAGAAAGCTCTATTTGTGGGAAAAAAAATTATTAAAATGTTGTTTACAGTGTCAGGGGCACAATTCTCATTCAAAATGCGACAGCGCTGAAAATTGAAAATTGGTCCGGGCAGGAGGGGGGTTTAGGTGCCCAGTAAAGAAGTGGTTAAGGTCTCGTTTTGTTTCTGACAGGGTGGGTGGTAGAGGGGAGATCCAGTGTTTGAAAATGTTTCTGCGTACGACAAGAAGCGCAAGAAAGATCCATTGCTGGTTTCTTTGGATTTCCGTATTAAGATTTCCCATTGTGGGTATAGTTGGTTTGAGGCATCCAAATAGTAGAAGCATAGGATCCTTGTTTACCAGGCAGTTAGTCACCCCAAAGATAAACAATAGGATTTGTGACATCTGTGATAGGTGGACAGGACCACAGGCGATGAAGTAAGGCCGGTTTCCGGATCGAGCACCAAGGGCAAGAGGTCTTCTTAGTGAGGGGATGTTTTGTTGAAAAGGGGAAGTAAGCCCTAAGTATTAGCTTGAATTGTGACTCCCTCCAGGTTTCATTTGTAATTATTTTCCTGATGGTATTGTATCCTTCGAGGATGCTGTCTATGTTGGTAGCCCCCCGGTAGATCTTTCAACCAAGATTTTAGAGAATATTAGAAAAGATTCCGCATTCAGTGAGGCCTTTGCGGTGGCTGCCTCATCCCTGTAAATATCTAACAAAGGACAAGAATACCCCCTATGCGGGACTGTAATAGGCAGCAAACACCACAACTTAATCTAAAAATCTTGGTTTATTGTATCATTTTTAAAAAAAAGAAAGGACAAGTACATAGAAATATGCAAATTTTTTTTGCTTCCATTGCTCCACATCTGGAGGCCCTGGATTTACATCTTCCCGTACCTCTAGAGAACCGGTGGCAGAGCCCCCCGGTCTCACGTGTATGTCTTTTCTGCACTGCATTGTAAGGAGGAAGCTTGGACATTTAAAAACAAACTTTTAGGGGCCAATTTTTTAAGCTTGACATTGCACTCCATTGATTTAATCCTCTGGGGCACTACTTATTTTGAGCAACATTATACCCTGTTTTTATAGCAGTATACTCGGCAATGGGACCTCGTCCATAAATGGATACATGCAGTTGAGATGCACTACAGAAATACTAAGATTTAGCAATACACTTCTTGCTCCATTGGTATTTTCCCTGATGAAGAGCCGTAAGCGGACCCAAAACGTTGAACGTTGAGCACCGAATTCCATCTCTCTTTTTTCATCTTCAGACAACGGATTTTTTTCTTCTTTATGAAAGTTACGTATGCTTATTCCCACAGAAACATCTGTGGTGGACTGTATGATCTGCTCTTAGATAAATCTTTGACCAACATTTGTGATGTTTACTGTATGTATATACCATATTTCTATGTACTTGTCCTTTCTTTTAAAAAAAATGATACAATAAACCAAGATTTTTAGATTAAGTTGTGGTGTTTGCTGCCTATTACAGTCCCGTATTCTTGTCCTTTGTAAGATTTTAGAGAAGTGTGATGAAGAGCTTTTGTAAAACCGGAGTTCAGTGGGCGGTAGATGTCCAAAACAGAGAATATTAAATGAATGCCTACAGCGGCTTTCTGGGCACACAGAAAAGAGGTGTCCCTAAAAATGTTTTTGAAATATTGGCAACTATGGTCTCTCGCAGTTGTGTGATGAGCTTGGTGTCATTCCAGGAGTATGTGAGTGTATTATGTGTCCTTTTATTTTTGCTTAATAGAGAAGTTTATTGCACTACTAGGGCATGCGCTTCCCTTGCCTGTATTTTGTTTAGATCGTCCACAGTCCTTGTTTTGTCAATTCAAGGGATGGATGCAAACACCCTGATATAGTGAAGGGTGTGCAACACTGGTTTGGAGCTTTTTTGGTTGGTCATTTGATTGTGAGAATGGGACCAAAGGTGATCTGATTAATAAAAAATGTGATTTTGGTGACTGTAATTAAACAGTAGATAAACATCCAACGGGGATTGGTGCTATGGAAAATGATGATCCTGACTGTTGTTTAACCACTTCAGCCCTGGAAGAATTTCCCAGGTTAGGACCAGATCACTTTTTGCGATTCGGCACTGCGCCGCTTTAACTGACAATTGCGCGGTCGTGCGACGTTGTACCCAAACGAAATTTGCGTCCTTTTTTTCCCACAAATAGAGCTTTCTTTTGGTGGTATTTGATCCCCTCTGCGTCATTTCTGATCACCGCTATAAACAAAAGAAGAGCTACCATTTTGCAAAAAAAAACCCAAATTTCTTACTTTTTGCTAAAATACAAATCCAAAAAAAATATCTAAAAAAACATTTTTTTTCACCGGTTTTGGCCGATTTATATTCTTCCTCATATTTGTGATAAAAAAAATCGCAATCAGTGTTTTTTGATTGGTTTGCGCAAAAGTGGCCGCGTTTACGGATGGTGAGAATTCATTTCTGGGGTTTTTGTTTACTAGTAATAGCGGCGATCTGCGATTTTTAGCGGTACTGCGATATTGTAGCGGACATGTCGGACATTTTGGACACTTTTTTGGGACCAATGACATTTATACAGCAATCAGAAATTTAAATGTCCACTGATTACTGTATAAATCTCATTGCAGGGAAGGGGTTAACCTGCAGGGGGAGATCTAGGGGTTAATTGTGTTCCCTGGGTGTGTTCTAACTGTGGGGGGACTGGGCTACCATGGGCATAAGAGATCTAACTGATCCCAGTGACAGGGATCAGTAAATCTCCCATGCCCCCACTAACAGAGCGGGGAACTGATGTGTTTACATCTGTGGTTCCCCGTTCTTTGCCTGTGGCCGCTCATTGCGCCTCGCCAGTGGACATCGGGTCCGCCCGAGCCGCGGGCACACTCCTCAGGAGTGCGGCGCGCGCGCCCCCTAGCGGCCATTTGCAGATCGCCGTTTTTTTACGGCGATTCGCGCCCAGCGTCCACACTGCCGCCGTAAATAGACGGTGGTCAGTGTGGAACTGGTTAAAGTCTTCATTATGCTATTTAAAATAAAAAAAAATAAAAATTCTGAACCATTTCTTTTCATTATGGCCCACGACCGGGTAGTAAATTACTTAAGTGGCCGGCGCTCTTCAAAAGGTTGCGCACTCGTGCTTTATACAGTTCTGTTTGAACAGGTTTACAGAATGGGAGAGCACTGGGATGACCTTATCACTGTGTTAATACTCCTTTAGGCTCCGTTCACATAGGGTTGCCACCTCATCTCTTTAAAACCAAATTCATATTAATTACATAGGTTCTGTGGCTGATTAAGTTGGTAATTAAACTCACTTGGTGATTTATCTGCATTCAATTAGCCTCAGAACCTGTGTAATTAACCAGTAGAGATCCACGCTATAGCCAAAATACGGCTACAGTGCGGCTCTCAATTGCCGGGGGGACGTCCATGGATGGCCGCCCCTTTGCACGCTCCCAGCGAGCACTCGGGCAGACTCGATGTCTGCTCATGACCCACAATCGCCTGTCAGAGCGGCAGAATGGGGAGCTGCCGATGTAAACACGGCGATTCTCCGTTCTGTGAGAGGGGACATAACAGATCTACTGATCCCTGCCACTGGGATCAGTTAAATCTGTTATGTCCCTGCCAGCCCCGCCCCCTCACAGTTAGAACACATAGAGGGAACACAGTTAACCCCTTCACTGCCCCCTTAGTATTAACCCCTTCCCTGCCAATGACATTTATACAGTAATCGGTGGACATCTAAATTTTTGATTTCTGTATAAATGTCATTGGTCCCAAAAAAGTGTCAAAAATGTCCGACATGTCCGCCCCAATATCAAAATCCCGGTAAAAATCTCAGATCGCCGCCATTACTAGTAAAAAAATAATAAAAACGCCATAAATCAATTCCCATAGTTTGTAGACGCAATAACTTTTGCGCAAACCAATCAATATACGCCAATTGGAATTTTTTTTACCAAAAATATGTAGAAGAATACATATCGGCCAAACCCGATGAATAATTTATTTTTTTTTGGATTTGTATCATAGCAAAAAGTAAAAAATATTGTTCTTTTTTCAATCTTTGTTTAAAGCACAAAAAATAGAAAATGCAGAGGTGATCAAATACTACCAAAAGAAAGCTCTATTTGTGGGAAAAAATGTTGTTTGGGTACAACATCGCACAACCGCGCAATTGTCATTCAAAATGCGCTGAAAGCCTAAAATTGGTCTGGGCAGGAGGGGGGTTTAAGTGCCCAGTAAGCAAGAGGTTAATATGTGTTTGGGTTTAAAGGGATGAGGTGGCAACCCTACGTTCACACCATGGCGTTCCGGATCATGGGCAGAATTCCGGATTCTGCCCACGATTCCCAAATTGCCCCAAAACACGGGATGTGCTTGTGATAACATTACTTAAAATGGCATCCCATTGTGGCACAATTTTGTCATGATTGTCGCCCAATAAAATTTCCGGAACTTCTTTTGGGCGACAGGCATCTTGCAATTTTATTTGCAGTGATTCCGCCCGTGATCCGGAACGCCATGGTGTGAATAAAGCCTTATTGTCAAAAGCTAGGAAGGGTCCCACAGTAGACTGTGGGAGCCGTAGCTGACAAATACACCCGGAGGGCCCTCACTACGTCCAGGGAGTGCAAGGCAATCTCCTTAGGATGTGACGGCGCGGGCACAAGGAAGGGAGGACAATGTCCTCATTAATGTAAAAAGAGGAAACCAACTTCGGTAGAAACGAAGGTGAAGGGCGCAGCACCGCCTTATCCTTATGTAGAACCAAGTAGGGAGACCTACACAACAAAGCCGCCAATTCAGACACCCGCCTAGCGGATGTAATGGCCACCAAAAAGGCCACTTTTCGTGACAGCAGATGTAAGGGGATATCCCTGATCCGTTCATAAGGCGGCTTCTGCAGTACAGAAAGCACCAAGTTCAAATCCCACAGTGCCAAAGGCAACCGTACCTGAGGAGCCACACAACGTACACCCTGTACCAATGTACGAATCAAAGAATGCGTCGCTAATGGACGCTGAAACAGAATCAAACAGTTAAAAAGTGTTAAGTATCTGCGCTCCCGGTTTGAATGGATTCTATGTTAATATCACCAGCTGCTATGCATATGTGCAGATACACAACCTATACATATTATCAATGGAATGAAAAAGTTATGCAGCGCTAGTTTTTTCAGAGACAAGGCAATCTAGTGCATGTAAGTGCATAACCACCCCCACCCCAGCCACTGTCCATAAGCGGTTTTACACTATGCTTTTTTGTTTTATATGGTGACAATCAACGCTGAGGATCACTAGAACTATTACCTGGACTTTGAGATTATTCCCTGGCCATCTAATCTAATCTATCACCATCAGAACTTGGGACCTACTGTTTGGTAAGGGAAAAGTGCACACAGAGGTCTCTTCATCTTCCCTTATATACACTATCTGTTGGTGGACTGGGACTATACCTTTAAGCTTCTTGTTTTATTGTTCCTGTTTTGCTGATTTAATCTCTATCTATTGCCATTGGTTTCCAGTGTTGGTATATCAGTATGTGCTAATCCGCATAATTGCCATTGGTTTCCAGTGTTGGTATATCATTATGTGCTAATCCGCATAGGAGCTAGAGGAATATAGTCACAGAATTTGCATAAGGGTATCCATACTTTTAATGCATCTATTCATTGCCTTGTCTCTGAAAAAACTAGCGCTGCATAACTTTTTCATTCCACTGAAACAGAATCGCCAGAGCAGAAATCTGACCTTTGAGTGTACTCAACGCAAATTTGTGATCCAGGCCTTGCTGGAGAAAAGCCAGCACCCGAGTCACCGAGAAAGAACGGGTTTCCAACCCCCGCCTCGCACCAGGCAATATAAGCCTTCCAGGTGCGATGATAAATCTTGCGCGAAGTGCACTTGCGCGCCTAAAGCATGGTGGGGATCACTGACTCAGAGACCCCCCTATCCCTCAGCACCTGGGACTCAATAGCCAGGCTGTCAAAGCCAGCGAGGGTAAAGCAGGGTGCAGGATGGGTCCCTGTAACAGCAGATCTTGCAAAGCAGGAGCCGCCAGGGAACATCTGTTACCATCCGCACTACGTTGGCATACCAAGGACGCCGAGGCCAATCCGGAGCCACCAGGATTGTCGGCATTCTCTCCACTTCTATCCTGCGCAACATTTCTTTTACTTTTTTTTTTTTATTGGTTTTCCTTGTAACAATATTTACATAAAAATCAAATGCCACCCATACCCCACACTGGGCACACACTGGTAAAGCACGCGATGCATTAAATGCAGGGTGAAAGCACCATAATAGCAGAGGGTCCGTAGTTGGCCTCATCGAACGCCTTCCTGGCGCGTTTCAGTTCCTCATTCATGGTGAGCAGATCCTTCCCTCTGGCGAACTCCACTTGGACCTGCCCCTGGCGCCCGATGGACATGGCCTTGTGTGTCATTTCAGTGAGGAATTCTATTACCAGATCCTCCAGAATATCCACAGATTCTGTATATGGGTTCTGATCGTCTCCGAATCCATACATCATACAGGGCAACTCCTTAGCGAAGAGCCTCTTCCTCCTGCTGAGTCCTCCTTCCGCTCCTCCTGCCGTTTCCTCGCTCTCCTCCTCAAACGTCTGATCTTCATCTTCATCCGCCATCTTTACTCGCCCCTGCTCCTTCAATCGCCTACTTCCGGGAGTGCTGCGGTAGAAGTTTGAGAGGGGGAAAGGCATACAGAAGCCGGTACCGAGACCATGGGGCCACCAGGGCATCCGTGGCAACCGCCAGCGGATCCCTCATCCTGCACATGAAGGTCTGCACCTTGTGATTGAATCTGGACGCCAGTAGGTCCACATCAGGCGTGCCCTACTTTTGGCAAATCTGGAGGAACACCTCTGGGTGCAGGGACCATTCTCCCTGGTCCAGTGTCTAGCGACTGAGAAAGTCCGCCTGCCAATTTTTTACGCCTGGAATGTAGATAGCGGAGATTGCTGGCACGTGAAGCTCTGCCCACCTCAGAATGTGGGCCACTTCCGCAGCCGCTGCCGAGCTTCTTATCCCACCTTGATGGTTCACGTACGCCACCGCCGTGGTGTTGTCCGACTGAACCCAAACTGGGAGGCCGTGCAGCCTCCCTGACCAGTGGGAGAGGCAACGTCTGATCGCCCGTAGCTCCAACATATTGATCGGAAGGCGAGGTTCTTGCGCCGACCAACGGCCCTGGACAGATAATTTCCCCAGGACTCCCCCCCAGCTCGGCGTCCGTCGTGACTATTGACCATTCCAGGGGAAGAAACGAGGTCAGCGCCGGGGCCCGAAGCCACCAGGTCAACGACCCCCTGGTCTGATGATCCAACCTGATCAGCCGATCCAGGGACAAGGGAGACTTGTTCCACTGCAGCAGGATCGCCCGCTGCAGGTGCGTACAGAATCGCCTCGAAGGCCGAGACCATGAGCCCCAACACCCACATGCAGAAACGTAAGGAGGACCACCATTGTGACAGCAGAGTTTGCACCGCTGCTTGCGGCATCAGCAACTTGGCCGGAGGTAGGAATACCTTCGCCTGCTTTGTGTCCAATATCAGCCCCAGATATTCTAGGCGACAGGACGGGGTCAGTGCCAACTTCTGTAGGTTGATCAACCAGCCGAAGTCCCACAGGGAGGTCAGAGTGATAGCAACATTGTCCTCCAGAGCCGGAGCCGACTCCGCTCGCAGGAGCAGATCGTATAAGTATGCTACCATAGCAATGCCTCTCTGTCTCAACAGAGCCAGCACCGGAGTCAACAGCTTGGTGAAGACCCGTGGGGCAGAGGCCAGACTGAAGGGGAGTGCCACAAACTGTTAATGGAGATCCCCTACCGCAAAGCGCAGGAAGCGCTGATGCCGCACACAAATGGGAACGTGAAGATACGCATCCCTGATGTCCAGGGAAGCCAGAAAGTCCCCCTGGTGTAGGCCACGACCGAGCGGACTGACTCCATCCTGAATTTTCGCGCCCTCACAAAGTGATTGAGCACCTTCAGGTCCAGAACCGGTCTGACTCCATCCTTCTTCGGCACCACAAAGAGGTTTGAGTAGAACCTGCGGAACCTTTCCGCAGGGGGGACTGGCACAATTACCCCCTGCTCGGACAGTGTCTGGACGGCTCCTAGCAGAGCCTGCCGACACCCCAGAGGAAGACCCACATTTGATGGAAAGAACCTGTCCAGGGGCAGAGTATGAAACTCTATCTTGTACCCGGAGGACACCACCTCTCACACCCACCGGTTGGAGATGTGAGCGGTCCACGAACCCCAGATGCCGGCCCCCCACCCGAGAGTCGGGCGGGGGCAACCCATCATGCGGAGGAGGACTTTTTCTCTGTCTTCTCAGATTTGCGCTGCCAGGGCCGCTTACTGGTCCCCGTGGCAGCCTTGCCGGGACGGGAGCCCTTGCCCGCAGAACTGGGCGCACGAAAAAAACACTTCTGGCCAGAGGACGCAGGTCCCTGTTTCCAGCGATGTTCCCGTCGCCTGGGTTCCGAGAGGAAGGTACTCTTCCCCCCCATGAAATCCTTAATGGTTTCATCCAACTGAGCCCCAAACAGCCAACCGCCCTGAAAAGGCAGGTCAGAGAGGCCCTTCTTAGACGCGTGGTCACCCGACCAGCACCGCAGACACAGCAGCCATCTAATAATGACCACAAAAAATGGACATCTTAAACATCATAGGGACTAAGTCCAGCGCTGCGTCACACAGGCAACGAAGACCCTGCACCAGCTGGTCCGCCCGCTGCACCGAATCTGGCGAATACCCGAAGTCCCCCTAGGATTGATCTCTGACTGTGAGTCTAGGTTCACACTGATGTGGTGCGAAACTGATGCGATTTCACAGTGTGATTTCTGTTATGACAGGTGTGAATTTAATGCAATTTTTGAGGGAACTGGGCATAGCTGGAGATTAAATTTGCACCACACCCACACTAAACTCGCACAGGACCCTTTTTTTAATCAAAATTTCACTGCATCAATGTGAATGGCCTTCATTGGAAATAATGCTTTTTTTAGATGACATGCGAATCTGTGCTTTTTTGGTCACATCTGATCTGCATAGAATTCATATAAATGTGAACTGGCACCCAAGGTACTCTTGAATTTCAGATCCTGGTACCACCATTGTATAGCACAGTGGCGGCTCATGCATTAAGGGCGCATGGGCGTCACCCCCCCATCCCTGCCGCCGCCCTCCTATTCATGCCCCGACCCCTTTCAGGACACTGGACGCATGGATTGCTATGGCAGGGGTGGGAGGGAGTGGGTTTTTTTTAAGCACCTGACTAGAGCCCGAGGCTCTAATAGGCTTCAAAAAGGGTGGGCTCGGGGCGCATCGAGTGCACCATGATCCCACCCAGGGATCGGCAAGGTGTCCGCTCCCGGACACCAGTGTCCTCCAGGCCTGCCTGTAGTGTCCGAGGCCGCCGCTGGCTTTTTTTCACACAATTATTTATTTTTTTTACACAAGTCCTCCTAGGCTGTAGTAGGTCGGCCAGGGAGTGTGGCGCCGCCCACTCGTCCTCCTGGAGTCTCCTGCAGGCTGCAGAGCGCACTGCGTGCGGAGTGATCACGGAGGGAGGGGCTGGGCCTTTGTCAGGAGAAAGAGAGAGACCTCGCTCCGTGTGTGGCAGGCAGTGTGGTGGTGAGCTCGGGCCTCGGGCCAGCCAGGGGAAGAAGAAGAACAGGACAGAGGAGCAGAGGTGCTGCAGTGCCTGCCTGAGTCCTGATTGAGGAGACTGTGTGTGCAGGAGCGATCAGTGCCAGGCCAGCCCAGCACAGTACGTTTTTCCAGTTCTGGTACTCAATTCAGCGCCAAAAAATATTTCCCAGAGAGGGATCAAAGAGGCTCACCAAATGACCACAAGTATATATGGGTAAATGTATGAAATTGAACCACTGTTTATTAATTATAGTGTATCAAATATAAATATCCACACCAGGGGGTTGCCACCCCCTATCAGATGGAACCTTGCTCAAGGTGTCATGCAAGGGAGCAAGCAATGTGTAATACAAAGACAGTGACAAGGGACCAGTACAAATGACACAAAACAAATAACAGATTGTCCGGATGCGAGGTTGATTGCAATGACTGTGTCACCTGGGAAATTTCCCACAAGTATATCAAAAATTGATGTGGCTATGGTGGCACAGGGCGTCTCAATCACCCCTGGGGGGAGGATGGGGCAAGTGGCAGGACTGGTGGTGAACTATGGTGCCCAAGAGATCTCCTGCACAAAAGTGCACTATTGCATGGATGGGGGAAGCAGGGAAGGTGTGCTGGGACCACCCAATCAAGCACTATTGGTACAGTCACTTGGAATCGCCACTATGCAACTGGTGCACCTGTGAAAATGTCCAATCCCTTGAAGTAATCCATAGCCATGACTAAATGAAGTTGGATGGAGACAAGTGAGAGGATGTGCCTCATGGGGTATGTGATGGGCTCACATTGCTCCCTTGCATGACACCTTGAGCAAGGTTCCATCTGATAGGGGGTGGCAACCCCCTGGTGTGGATATTTATATTTGATACACTATAATTAATAAACACTGGTTCAATTTCATACATTTACCCGTATATACTTGTGATCATTTGGTGAGCCTCTTTGCTCCCTCTCTAGGGAATATTTTTTGGTGTATGGTTGTTACAGGTTTGTTTTTGACCAACCAATACAGTTATACTGGGTCAGTGGAATTTAATTCATGGTATACTGCAGTTATCACCTACTGTAATTTAGTTATACTCGCTGTCAATTAGTGAGGGCCCCATCCCCTTTCTTTGGTGATTACCTGGTTCCCCAATACATTAATTGTTTGTCAGTGGGGAAGTGCCAGCTGAGAAGGGACCCCCAGAAAGATTTTTAACTTGCAGACCATCCAGAAATCAATGCTAGGCCCAGGGCCCAGCCAGCCCCAGACCTCCCAGGTAGGCCAGACCACCACACCCAGCCCAGTCTCTCCCTGGTTGTGTAGCAGTGAGCAGTGCCAGAAGAGTAAGGGGGCCCTTCTCCCATGGCCACTAATATAAAGGCCAATGTGTGAGGGCCCTTATCCCACTGATCATAGATGTAAGGGCCCCCCAATGTATGGAAGTCCATCTGAACTGCACTGCCATCTTTTTTTGCAATAAAAAGGCAGCTAATATGAAGTCCAATCTATGACATCCCTGAAAAGCCTATCTGTGCCTCAAAAATATAAAACATAAGAGTTTTTAAAACCTTAACAATGTATAACCGTATACAAAAAGCAGTCTTTTAAATGTTATTTTAAACGTATTTGTACTTGTAGAACTAGGTTAGAGAGTAGACAGTGTTTTTTTAAAGGTTTTAATTTGAAATGTACCTTGGTGTCCTTC